>APFE030418359.1:38451-136207 GCA_000404065.3 Pinus taeda
CTAGTCATGATTGTCTTATATGCAACACATTGAGCTGCTTTGTGACCAAAGTTATGATAAGAAAAACATTGTCCATTGAAGAAACTTCTGCGGTTATCAAATCTACCTGCCAGGTGATTGTAATATCTATTGTTATTCATTCTTGAACCGAATTGAGAAGACTTTACCTGTGGCTGGTTGTAGCTTTTGTTCACTCTTAAAACAGATTGCCCCTGATAGCCTTTGTTTGCAATTTGTCCCTGCTTTACCTGATAGTCTTCATTGTGCTTTTGCTCACTCCTTTTTGCTACATCAAGATAACTTTTTGAAGTGGATGCTTGAGAAGTTTCTCCATTATAGCCCAGACCTGTTTTGTTTAGAGGAGAATGCTGTACATTGATAATCTCATCCAAAGTTTCAGATCCTTTGACAAACTTAAGCTTAATAGCTTTTGTTTTCTCAATCTCTTTTCTAAGAGCAACAATTTCACCTTCTTACTTTTCAAAATGTTTTTCCTTTTCATCAATTTGAAATTGAAGAGTATCAATGATCATATTCTTTTCTTCTATACATCTCTTGAGTCTAGTGATTTCTTAAAAAAGGTTATCCACATCTATAGCATCCATATAATCATCATCTTCAAATGCCATTAACAGTTTATATTCAATACCTCGTTCATCTTCATCACTATTTGATAGACCATCACTATCTTCATGAGTGTAGTAGCTTTTCTTATTTGCACCCTGTTTCTTGTTCCATCTAGCAGGTTCCTTTCCTTTATCCTTATAAGGACATTTTTAGCATAATGACCTACTCTTCCACAAGCAAAGCATTTAAAAGGTAACTTACCTCTGAACCTTCCAGAACCCTTTTGAAGATTTCTGAAAAAGTTTGATTCTTCTTCCTCTTCTTCTGGGATGTGGCTTGCTTCATAATAATCCCCTTTGCCTGATGCCTTGAAAGCAGCTTCTCTTCTATCTGATGGACCTCCCTTTCTCATTTCATAAGCAGTTAGAATTCCATGTAGCTGAGACATAGTAAGAATTAGTAGATTTTCTTTTTCTTCTATTGCAGATACTTTAGATTCAAACTTGGGGGACAATGATCTGAACCTTTTCAACCACAATAGCCTCTTTTATTTCTTCACCCAAATTTTTCATGCAATTAACTATCTCATCTACCCGAAGAAAGTAGTTAGCCACACTTTCATCATTATACATCCTGAGATTCTCATATTGAATTCTGAGAGTTTGAAGTTTAGCACGCTTTACCTGTTCATCTCCTTCGTAGATCAAGACAATCTTGTCCCATATTTCTTCTGCTGATTTATATTGCATAACTTTCACAAACTTTGTTTGAGATAAGCATCCCAGCAAAGTATTGACTGCTTTAGCATTTGTTTCATATTTCTTCTTTTCGGCCGCATCTATAGGAGTAGCTGAAGGAAAATTGTAGCATGTCTCTATGATATCCCAAACATTTGTACCAAGAGATTGAAGATATGCAGTAACTCTTACCTTCCAATAGTTGAAATTTGTCCCATAAAAAATTGGTGGCCTGATAGATGCTTCCCTCTCGTAGTTGCTCATGATGAGAGATCTTCCTTCAAGTGATCAAGCTTCTTCAGAAGGACCTGCGATGATACCAATTGTTGAAAATAATACTGAGAGGGCGAGGGGTGAATCAATATTATCTAGTTCTTTTACCAAATCTTCCTTATTTACACTTTGAATTATTTTTGCATATCAGTACCATAAAATAATGAGCATGAACAAGAAAATCAGACAGTCACATCAAAGAACACCAGATATAAGGTGGAAACCCAATGTGGGTGAAAACCACCTGCTGCAATATGTCTCTATCTTCTTTCAAATTAGAAACTCCTTTTACAATGGTCTTGTACTGGTGCAGTCCTTTACCAGTACGCAGGCTGCAACCTGCAGAGAGCTACAACTCTCTCTCGTTTTCCAGTCTCTCCTGGAAGGGAGCTACAACCCCCTACTTCTTTTCAAGGACCACTTTTCATAAATTTTCAAACTGGATCCATATACATCAAATGATCATCAAGTACATGTAAATTACACAGTCAGCTGCAGTAACCAAATCAACAATAACAGAACTGAACCCAGAACACCTTATCAACATAAAAATTCAGTCAACAGAAGATCTTAAGACAGATACGTGGTTTTCCTTTCACTGGCATGCGTCGCTACGCACTTCACCCTCTGCTTCTCTGCGTATACCCGCAGAGCTCCTTCTGCTGAACTGCGTGACCACGCACTGCTTCTTCTACTGCGCTGCGTACAGTACGCACCCAAATACACTATCGCGTTGCGTACTTTACTGAAGCCACGCACCCAAAGATACTATCACGCCATGTACTTTTTCTGAAGCCACGCACCCAAAGACACTATCGCGCCGTGTACCCACGCGCTGCGCCTTCGTCGCCTCTGCGTACCCACACACTGCACCTTTGTCTCCCCTGCGTACCCACGCACTTATCCTTCTTCTGCTCTGCGTGCCCACGCACTCGCACCGTTAAACACCTGCGTACCTCTGATTAGGGCCGAAATACATTCAGATGCTCAGATCTGATCTTGCGCTCGAGAGATCACCCTTCACAGATTCGCTTTCAACTTCTCTTTTATAGATCAAGCTTTTGAAACCAGAGAACCCAATATTTCAGATCTTAAAGATATTTCAATTTTCCAAAAGATCCCCAAGCCAAATGATCTCCTTTGCTTTATATAGGCAAGCTCTTCCTCAAATCATGGACCAATACCACGGGCCAAAACCATAATAATACAATACCGTCGGCTAAATACCAAGGGTTAAACATAAGAAACCCCACGTGTGCTTTTCTCTGCCTTTAAATGAGTGCACTAGGGGTACGCACCTCCTGAATGGCTGACCTGCGTGTCTGGCCGCGGTCTCTACACGATGTACCTGCGGGTACGCATCTTCTTAACTGTTCTCCTGCGTACTTCTTAATTTTCATCATATTGAGAGCCTTGCCATCGGTGTTGCCATCAAGTACAACATCTGTAACATATAACCTCACTAGAAACATAATGCCAACACTGGTGACTGTGTTGTTGAGAGGGTTTCAGTGTTTCAATGATTTAGAGATTGATGATGCTAGTATTGTTTGATTTTGTGCTTCAATGATATTGATGGGTCCAGTATGAAAATTGGATGAAACGTGGCCTTTCAGATTATAGTGTTGTGCTTCAGGAGTATCCAGTCTGAAAATGTATGAAATGTCGTCCCTAAAGGATGAAAGGAGATTGTAGGACGGCGCCTACATACTAGTACATCAGCTAGTACAAGAGATAAGGGGGTGGTAGCTCCCTTCCAGGAGTGTCTGGAGAATGAGAGAGGGTTGTAGCCCTCTGCAGGTTGCAGCTTGCGTACTGGTAAAGGATTGTACCAGTACAAAACTATTGTAAAAGGAAGTTTCTTATTAAAAGAAGATAGAGACGACTTGCAGTAGGTGGTTTTCACCCACATTGGGTTTCCACCTTATATCATGGTGTTCATGTGTGCTTCTTGTGTGTGATGATCTGTTCTATTTTTACTGCTCCTGTTTATTGTTCATATGATTAATAATGTTCTGATGCATTCATTAAGGATCAACTAACTGAATCATAAGTTTACTGGATATAAGCTGGTTGCATTAATCACAATTGCGTATACATGCGGTTTGCCTTAACTGAAGTAGCGTATATGAATCTGAATATGGAAATGAAAAAGCTACATTGATTTGATAATACTGATTCACCCCCCCCCCTCCTCTCAGTATTATTTCCAACAAACATACGTACTCTATGTACTGTGACATATGAGCAAACATGAGAAAGACCAACAACTTATGATTTGCAAGCACACTCGTTGTGTAAGATTCCTCCAAAGCTTGAGCAATGGGATCATGTGATTCGAGTGGAGGAAGAAAAATCTAGGTGTTTGGTTGATCTTTAATGTGAAGCAGCGAGTGATGAGGAGCCTTTGGTGTTTCGAAAATTTTCTAATCGGAAGTGGAACTAACCTCAAGATAGTGAGGGCCTGACATAACCATTAGCCCACGCTGAAGTGCCTCGACAACTTGTGGGGTTTCCACTTCATCAATAGGTAGATCATCAGAGACCAGTGGCTTAGACATATTAACAACGAGTGAATCAACATCATGATCAAATGAAGAAGTACAGAGTCATGAAAACCACGATCAGAAAATTTGGGATGTTCCTCGGCATCCTCATGATTTGATGAATCATGTAGAGGGTAGATGAGAAGTAAGGATGTTCACCCTCTATGTTCTCAGAAATGATAGATGACAGATGGGATGGATTTTTAGAGGAATATGTGTCCTCTCTGCAATGTAATGACAGGATGACATCCAGAGTGTCCTGTGAATGATCAAAAGTAGAAACATCTAGAAATCAGTTTTCATAGGGAGAATCAAAAGTGGCAGAATCACAAGGTATGTCAAGATAGAGCAGATGAGGTATGGATGGAAGCGGTTCATCCTTCACCGCAGGTTCTTCTTGATAATCCTACACACAATAATCATGCATGATAATGCAAGTTGGCTACACAACACCAACTCCGTCGACAACTTGATCCTCATTCAAAACACATTTGGAGTCCGGAATGGAAGAACACAAGACAGTACAGTCTGGAGGATCAACAAAATACGGGTCAGAAGTTGAGGTAACAATTGTACATGACAACCTCAAGCTTGCAAGCCAAATCTATGCAGATATCAAGAGTAGTTGGGGTAGGAGGGTGTGATAGTTCAACCGATGTGTGTGCATGTTCTTCCGCATCACTTTGTGGTGGTGGAGTTGTTTGATGAGGGGAAGGTAGACAATCACTTGTGACAGCAACTGTGTCTGCTCGTGATTGTGCAGCTCCATCACCAAAGTATATTGATTGAGGTTCAAATGATTCTAATAATTTCAGATTTTTGGATATGTAAAGAAGATACTTAAATATTTCGTCGAGAAATTCCTAATCAATTTCATCTTTAGGAAACTAGTATGCAATATTACAAAAGCATGTGTAAAATTTATCAACGGATTCATCAGGTGCTTTCCATAATTTTAGAATTTCTTTATTGCGTGCTTTACAGTCAAAATGATTGAAAGCACGATCTATCTTTATGACTAGATGAGGGAGTGAATAGAATTTTTGGGCAATGTGGAAGACCAATGTAGTGGGTGCCCTCGAAGTGTGTATGCGAATAGCATGCAAGTCATGTAATCTTCAAATATTTCATGCCTTTCATAACAATTCTACAATGCCAACCACATGTCTAACCAAGGCTACTCAACCTACACCATCATATGTTTTCCACGACAAGTTATTCTAGATCTCTTTCGAGATTTCAAAGTCATTTCCATAAGGTATACACTCCAGAAGAGAAATTATGCGTTTAAGTATGCGAAGATTCACAATAGATTGTGAGGACTCAGCTTGTCATCTAGCCCTCCTTCTAGCACTAGGAATGTTAATGGTGCTAGAGCCACCAACATTCAGGGGATATCCCTAGCATGAAGTCCCAAATAGAGCTCACACTGTTTGGTGTAGGAGTCCCATTCGGTACGATGGCCTGGTTGCCATTATCTTAAAGATATGCCTTAGCTCTTGCTTATTAACACATGAGAGTGGTTTGCTTCATCTTTAGACAATGAGGTTCATTTGCCTAATAAGTTCTTAGTGTTACTTGTGTCAAGGTTCTTTCACCATAGAGGGAGAGGGTGGATGTGAGTCTCAATTCGAAAGGGAATAGTCCCCACTCTATCAGAGACACACAACATAATAGGACATGTGTAGCTTCCAACGAAGTAGTCCACACAGATACAGAAATCACAAACACACATTGAATGGTATACATGTACAACACCCAGCGTAATAGTCCACGTGAGTGTGACGATCATTATAACAAGTTTATGGGAATGGTTTTTTCTAGTGTCCAACGAGGTAGCCCACGTGGGAAAGATAGGGTTAACAACTTATACAACACATTTGTGTAAACATATGTATTAGAATAACCGAAATAGTTCAACTGTCTTAACATGGGTTAAAGCAACATGCATTAGAATTGTTTAAAGAATAGTCTTATAAAAAATTACAATACGTGTGAAAATGTGCTCGCATGTTATCAGTCTTTTGAATTAAGCAAAATTTCCAAGACACATCTGTACACCATACATCACTAACTCCGTAAGAGGGGCGTTGGAACCACTGCTCACTCCTCAAAGAAAATATTACAGACTCTCAAGGTTATGTGGGAGGAGCCAAGGTGAAAAGTCCATTGCAAAATGAGGGGTATTTATAGTTAAGGGTAAAATTGGCCCTTGTGACTGTTCAACTTCCCTCATGACTATTTGACTTACATGACTCTTCAACTTTCCATGACTCTTTCAGATTCACATGTGGGTCTCTTTGACTTCCACATTACATTACATTGATTTACAGTAGTATGGCCTACAATAGTGATGTGGCAGAGATGACTCATGACACAACTTGACATGAAAATGTTGGTATGTTCATGCTGGTGGTGGTGTCTATGTCGAGCCATAGTGTTGCTGAGTGATGGATGTGCTCTTGGTGTATCATAGATTCACCTCTACATGACAAGGTGTGCGGAGTCTTCGATGGTCTTGGTGTTCACTTGATGTGTGCACGTGCATGTTCCTCCTTTGCTTGTACTTTGACATGCTTGATGTGTTCATCTGTTTGTGAACAAATCTCCTTCCATGCATTCCTCATTCATATGTTAGTGAAAAAAATGTTCCTCCTTCGCTTGTACTTTGACATGCTTGATGTGTTCATCTTTTTGTGAACAAATCTCCTTCCATGCATTCCTCATTCATATGTTAGTGAAAAAATCTCCTCGCATGCATTCCTTGTTCATCTATTTGTGAACAAATCTCCTTGCATGCATTCCTTGTTCGTATCTTTGTGAACAAACATCCTCGCATGCATTCCTTGTTTTTCCATTCACTTAAAAATATCCTTGCACGTGCTCTCCTTATTCATCCCATTCATCATCCCATCATGTTTCATCCAGGTACATATCTATAATCACTCATGACGAGACAACATCAAATCCAGAAATCTCCTAGTCTACCATGATGCATTATCCTTCACTTTTAGATGCAGGAGACCAGGAGAGAGGAAAAGGCTCTCAAAACTGTGCAAGGAAGATTTCAAGCTGGGATGTGGGCTCTGGCCACTGCCAATGAAAATTGCACAGAGGTCACTCGAAGATTGGGATGGAAAATATGGATCAACAGTGATTGTCCGCGGGATCTCGCTTGTCTAGAGGGCATATCTGTGCAATTTTTTGAGGGAAGAAGTGTAGTCAGCAGAGGGGTTGGCGGTAAAAATTGTGCAATTTCTCCGAGGAGCTCGCAGTGGGCTGTAGGAGGCTTGATTGGAAAAATTGTGCAATTTTTCTGGGCAGCTCACAGCGAGTTGTGGGAGTTTGCTGGAAAAAACTATGCAATTGCTGGGAGGCTGGATTGCTAAACATCCTTACATGGTGTCTGAGCTGAGAAGGATGTTGGTTAGGTGGGTGACTACTCATTTAAAGTGCATAGTTTTCCAGGCGAGTGACAGGTCGGCTGACTAGGTGACTAGTTGGAAAAATCGTGTAATTGTTTAAGGAGACAGTGATAGACATAGGGTGTCTGTCAGACATATTTTCATAGCTTCGTCAGTCAACAGAGTAGGAATTCTTTGCAACTTTTGTGCAATATTTTTGGGGAGTGAGTCCGAGGGTCACTTCTCAGTCCAACTCTCTAGTTGACCACCTCGAGGCTCGGTTGATGTGCTTGTGGGAAACACAAATTGAAATGGCTTGCTAGGAAACTTCTGCACTGTTTTGGGTGACAATAAGTTGAGTAGATTCCAAGTTGCATAGGGCAAACTGCCTAGGAGGCAGCCTCAGGCTCTATGCAATTCTGGGTAGTAGCACATAATCATTGAGAGCTGAAACTGTGTAATGCAGCTCAGTGGATGTTGGCTATTGGAGGATGGTATGGTCGATAGAAATTCAACAAAATGAAAAAGTGTATGAATGAGTGAACTTGTGCATGCATGACCTTATGAACACACACTCAACATGACTCAACAACAAGACACTTCGAACCATCGAGACAACAACACTCAGTGTGACTGACTGACGGTGCGAGCAACAAGCATGACACTTGTGATAGATCGTTGAACAACCATGATGATGCTTACATGACAATGCATACAACATCGTGTGTGAGTGCGATAGATGTGTATATAACTAACACAACTCAAACACAACCTTCATCATCACCAGAACTAGGTCGCAAGCATGACATAGCAATCAACATGTCGAAGATGGTAGTTCATCAAACAAGTGAGAAGGAAGCAAGACATGTAGAAGAAACACATGAGATGACTTTTTGTGTTTTCACACATGCATGTTACTAAGGACAGGATGATATGACAATGAAAAGCAGTCTTGTAAACTCAACTAAGAGGTGTACTTTGAAAGGTGTTCTTTACTTACCATTCTTACTGTCAAAATGATCATGCATTTGACGGAGTTTGCATGCGGTCCTGATATTTTCCATTGATTGGTTCCTTGGTACCTCTCCTCAACTCCTTGGAAGTGATTTTAGCATGTCAACCTTTCCTGTAGTCACTGAGACGTAGATCCACGTAATTTTAGCAAACATTGATTGCTACTGGAATGAGGCCCTGGGAGGCCCGCTTGTGTAGTTTTTGCATGCAAGATAGAGAAGACAACTTGGACAACACTGCCCAATTTTGAGGCTTAGGGAACTACTATGGGATAGGGGTCATTGGAGGAAATCTCTACACAATTTCTAAGTGCAGTGTAGCTGGACTTCTCTCTGTATTTTTGGATGGTAGTGATGGCTACTTGACTTCTCTACGCATTTTTGGAGAGAAATGTTGGCTGGGGTCTTTGCGGGATGTGGGGTTTCAAAAGAAAGGGAGGTTGGTGTCTCTACGCACTATAGGGTTTCAACAAGTAAGGGAGGAAGATTGATGGTTGCAGAAGAAAAGCACAATGTTTCAAGAATCTGTATGAGGCTAGGTTGCTTGGGAAAATGGTTTAGTGTGAGATCAATGAAACATATGTAAACATTGATAAGACTCAACTATGATCACACACAGACACTTAGTGACACAACGTAGACCATACAGAATACATAAGACATACTTTTCTTGATGCAACAACCTTCATGACATGAGTGTGTGAGGTGAGTGTGAAATATGTTTATGTGACGAAAACCACTCCTATGCACATAATTTCCTTGAAGCAAGACAACTTTCCCTTTGCATGTCAAACAACAACCCCTATGCCCAAATATCACACATGCTGCATGAAGATGAGAACACAGAAAAATCTTAATATCAAGGATGGAAGCTCGAAAACATCAGCTTACCAACAAGTGGCCAAGGATAATCGATTGCAGAATCCGAGGTAGGCTCCGAAATTTGCATGCGAGCCAAAAGTTTGGAGGGTGGTTGTAGCCACTGCAAAAAGTTCTTTAGTTGGTCGTTTCTCTACTCAAATATTGGGGGTGTAGCTAAAAATCATTCTTCCTCTACTCCGCTCTCTTGCTGAATGAGAGTCGAATATGAGAATTGAAAAATGAGAGCATCTCTCCTTTCTTCCCCCTTCTCTTTTCTCTCATGCGCAGTGATTTTGTCCTACTATCATTGTTGTTAGTGCAATCAAATATTCATAACTTATGTCCTCTTTTCCTTGTAATGTTTTCCAAGTTAGTATGGCCCTGCGTACTTCTCTTATAGTCCAATTTACTTTTGAGAACCAATCCCTTAAAACACACCAACCAACCCTTAATGGCTGACATGACCAGTTTAGGTTTTCCTTCAGCAAGGAAACCCTTAACATCCTTATAAGAAAGTAACCTCAACCAACCAAGGAATGATATTTAAAGTAGAAATTCCCTCAAGAAGTCTCCTACCTCAAGTAATGGAATCCATGTCCCTCTATAAACATTTTTTATTTATAAAAGTATTTACATTGTGTACATGAGGATAAGAAATTTTGGCTATTACAAATCCCTCCCCCTTGGGGGTACTATATCCTAGGTTTTCAATGACACATATACAATGAACATATTTGAAAGAAAAACATGTTTTTTCATGGAGCTTTATAAACTCATCTACTTACAACATTTACAATGCTTTATGCATTTTCTTCAACCATTAAATAAAATATGATAATCATCCAACTAGAATTCAACTGTGAAACAAAAGTACGATAGACTTTAAGTCAGAATTCAACCATTTTCCCAATGGTCCTTTGGAGTATTTTGATACCTTTAGAGGTGTTCAATCCAACTTTGATTATTCTCTTTGCTACTATGTTGAACCCTTCATTCCCTTAGTGAACAACTTTTAGCTCATTGTTTCTTGGCACACTCCCAATGTGATCCTAACCCCAATCAGCCATGCTCATTACCAAGAAACCCAAATTTTATATTGCAACCTTTCCTTCTCTGCTTCTTAGTCCTTCGGGAAATACGATTACTCCTGTTCCATGGAATCACTCACCTTCCAATTTTAGGCACCCCCCTCTCTGCTTCTCACTCCCTTAGGTGACCCATCCATTGGCAATGATTCCTCGCATCAGAAGCAGTTAAAATATAAGGCACATCCTTACCTTCAAAACTATCATATGGTCATAGTGTACTTCATGGTGATCAATGGGAACCATTGAGCGGTGGTGTCCCACAATGGCCTCATTCTCAAAATATTTCACCAATGTACCATTACATGCTTTAATTCTTTTGTTGCTACTGTCATCATTCTTGCATCCAACTCCAACCACCCAACCAGGGAAAATTATGTTCTTTCCTACATCATGACACATAAATTCCATCATACTCATCATGATGGATTGCAATAAATTTTAATCATACCTCATCAATAATATATTCATGAGGTGACTCAAAATTATCCCTCAATTCCTATCATAGAAAAATAGGTTAGCTCATAACTGAACCATCATAAATCAAAATATTATAATTATATTTATAGCTTAAAGGTTCCAAAAAAAAAAATATGTTGATACTTATCTTAATTTTATCCCTGCTGCTTCCTTTACACACTTTGGATCGATAACCCATCTCGGAAATCACCCAGTTCCTTCTCTTCTCTTTGACTTCCACTCTAAGGTGGATATATCTATATATAAGCCCTTTTGATACCTTGCAAATATAGGCACTACCATTCAAGTAGTATCCTACTAATGGGACATGTACTTGTTATCGATCATAGGTTCCTTTCCACCTAAACAGGCACATATATTCCCATACCTGCCTGTCCTAAAAACACTTTACACATACACAATACACAAGACAAGACAATCCCATGCTTGCTTGTCTTGAAAACACTTTACACATGGTACAACATAACACATATAAAGCACAATACAACTCTACCCTATTCCCATACACACCACATGCACAGGTACACAAATACGCATATACAGATGACATATCATGTCACACAACATCACAAATAAGCCATAGAACACCTTGTCTCCATGTATGTGAACCAAACCATTTTGCCTCATTTGTTTCCACCATTTTCTTAACCTTGACATCGGAATAATGTTAGAGTTGTGTAGATAATTATAAATTAGTAGAATTTCTTTTCTACCCATAAATTCCTCATCATAGTGGGAATCTATTCATGCCATCCATATCCTCAATTTTTTTTGAGTAGTCATCTCTTCATTCAAATGACCTATGAAAACCCTTTCAGACACAATGGAATGTTCATAGGCACATAGATACATATCCTCAGCTTTTTTTTGAGAAGTCATCTCTTCATTTGAATGACCTATGATAGCACTGTCAGACACTTTGTAGACATGTACATATATATTGGTCAACATGATCATGTATGTAATATATCAATGTCCTTTAGCATAATTATGCATGCAATATATCAACACATGTGTAATTATAGTCAAGGGTTAAGAGAACTCCCTTCTTTCCATTTTCCTAGGTACACATATCTCTATCCATTATTCTCTTGGACTCATGGGATGGTTAAGAGAACTTACTTCTTGTTATTTTCCTGGCTACAGATATCTGTCTTTCATTCTCTTGGACTCAACCAACCCATTAGGATTTTTCATTACTTAACCATGGCCACAACAACCATTAGCTTGAGCTAAATAAATGTAGGGTTTAGATGAATCCTTGATTTTGGTAAAGCATGCATGATATGACCTTTTCACACTGTTATTGCTTTCATTTTTACTTGTCATTATGTTCATGTCCATTTCCCATTAGCATTCCATTTTACTTGGAAGTTTACCTGGCATGTTTTTCCTTCATGCTTATCACTCACTTCCCTTCTCAGGATTGCAGGTCCTTCCTACCACTCCAACATCCTTATTCCAAGATCCCCAAGCATGCAATTCAAAATTTAAATTTCGAAAACCAATGCAAGAGGAAGAATAAAGAAAATTATGGAAAAGGGACATTAAATTCACAACAAAAATCATTAAAAAAATCACAAGTAAAACAACATCATAAACGAGACCAAAAACCAACATGATAGCCAAGACCAACAACCAACATGGCCATGCCCAAGTCTAAACCAAAATGAAATCAATCCACGAAGTCAAGCAATTAAAGAAACAACACATAAGTATTA
This sequence comes from Pinus taeda, assembly GCA_000404065.3. NCBI lineage: Eukaryota > Viridiplantae > Streptophyta > Pinopsida > Pinales > Pinaceae > Pinus > Pinus taeda. The sequence goes on from APFE030418359.1 coordinate 51,139, forward strand.
AATGAAGCAATACCCAAAAATCAACTCAATCTCCATGGGTCAACCATTCATGGCACTCTCAACCATCAAAAAATGCACATAGTTATGTACGTATATATGGATATTCATGTACCAAAATTAGTTCAAGACTTCTTCACAAGGCTCACAGTAGCTTTGAAGTCTTACATTCCCAAAAATTTCACAAGGGATCTTTTCAACACATACACACAAAAACATATGTCAAGGCGATTGAGGGAATTCTCCCTCCTTCCCAATGTCCTACCTTATTGATTTAGGTTCCTTCGATCCATAGGGGCCATTTTCTTTCTTTTTCTCCCCGTGGGAACTATCATTTTTCAAATTATCTTCTCCATAGCAACAACACGAGAATATCCACTTATCCTTTTTAGCATCATGAGGCATATTCCTACTCCTACCATCCATAATTTTGAAGGCTTCAGCTTAGTATTTCATTTCCCGTAACCAATTTTGCAACTCATTATTCCACTTAGCCAATTCTTATTTTTTCCTGGTGAGTTTTCTGAGTTTTTCTTTGTAGATCTTTAGCTCATCTTCCAAGTCTTTGAGATCAACCTCCAAATTCCCGAAGGTTCTCTTATTTTAGAGGGATGTCCCTCTTTATCATTCTAGATGGACTTTGTCCATATCATGTGGCGCCATGCCACGGTACATGTTTCCTTTCACTGCCTTTGAGTCATGCTATGGGCTACCACATACAGTCAACTCTTAGTTCATGAAATAAATTAATGACACATATGCCAATTGTCATCTTTACCATGTTAGGCTAAGTATGTAATCCTGTAGTTGACACACATCCTTAAGATCTATTAATTATCCTTAAGGGAACATTGTTATTTACTATGATGGTTTCATTTCACCATTAATACTTTAAGTTCACCCCATATCATCATTTCATTATTCAGATCTGCACTATTATACATCAACATGTGAAATAACATAGAAAGAAACAACATCACTGTCATCATCAATGCAATGGAATATAAAAGGAATAGTAGAAGAAAGCATGTACACATATAAAGACACCAAGATTGGTCCGTGACTAGGGAAAAACCCATTATGCGAAAAACCCTTGCAAATATTCTTCTTCTTCTTAGATCGTCATAAAAAGTTACAACAGTGAGCACAACGAGCCCAATAGATATGATCAACAACATGTAACAATAAGTGAGATCTATAGATCTGTTATAACAATAGAGAAACTCAGATCCACTGAACTATAGCAGACAAATCTAGATCCACAGATCACTGATGTGGTGATGCTAAAACCCCAGATCTAAAGTGGGTCTCTCTCATCAGTATTGTCTGTGAGCGACTGAAAACCTCAAAGACACACTCACGAATATATTATCCGAGTGAATGTAAAAACATAGTCACTCCCAAGAGGTCTTTGTGCCTGTGAATGAGGAAAAAAAGCCTCAAATCTGTGCCAGTGACTGCGATCTAGAAGACCCTAACCTAAAGTGAACCTTTCGCCTGTTATCTCAGACCCTTGAGCGAACTCCTTCTAGCGAACTGGTGTGAGCCAAGACAAAAGAGAAGAGAAGATGTGTGTGTCCAAATGATATTGAGGTCTCTTCCATTTTATAGGATTTCCAAAGGGGTCACTTGGGGTTAAGACTGACACAAGCTATTACTCATGTGGTTATGGCTGACCCATTCCATAATACACGTGTCAATAAAATAATTCATAACTTAACTTCCACTTGACCAAACTGGGTGATCTTTAGGTTGATTTTGGTCCTCTCGAAAAGGGGAATCTAATGCAATCATTATCTCTGTCATTTGAGTCAAAGGTGGAATTTTACTGCAATTGAAAAAATTAACACTCCCTCTCAGCCAGGGAGAATTTTGCCTGCCAATATATTTCCATCGAACAATATGCCATTCTGGAATCTTTGAGTGTCATCATGTATCATCATTGATAATCTATGTCATGTAGTAATCATGCCATGTCCATCTCAACTATCTCATCATCCAAATCATCATTGTACATATCGATCTATCCTTTGCTTATTCCTGTTTATCTCTTGATTGTTGGTGCTTGTCCATATCTTTACATCTTATCAAGTTGTTTTAATGCTTGACTATCTATACTCAACTCTAACTGCTGGAACTTTCTTTGATCTAAAAGAAGAAGAATTTGTTACTAGAGGGGATCTCAATCTACCATGCTCTATCCATCAGGCTATTATCTGGAATCCTGCTAGTAGGCTACTACCTTGAAATGTCCTGGAGCTGCTACCTGAAACACCAGCGGGGAGTCAGATCTATGACCCGCATCATAATCGGAGAACATATCATCAAAGAGCACGTCTCAATCTAGTACCATACCAGGGAGCTACTACTCAACCCATAATCCAATGAAAATGAGGAAGGTCCTATGGGACACTCTAACCTCATGTCTATGATAGTGGGGAAGGTCCTATGAGACAATCTTACCCCAAGTCATCTCATATAGGGGAGCATACAACTATCACCTTATATTGAGAAATAGGATAACTCGCCTCACAGGGGAGCAAACCCTCAACCTTGGAATCTCATCCAGAAACACATCTCAACCTAAAATATCATGGGGGAGCTATACATCTACAACCCCATATCTTAGCAATAGGATATCCAAACATATAGTGGAGCACATCTCGACCCTTGGATCTCATCAAGGAGCTCAATATCAACCCAGAATCACATAGGGTTATCTCAACCCATCCTATTTCCTACTAATCTTTCCATCAATGGTAGAACACCTATATCATAATCGACTTGGGTTGTACACCCCAAGTACAATCTCAACTCGATGGCCAAAATGAGGAATTATATTCCCATCAAGCTAGCCTGCTTGAGGGTATGATGCCAATTGGGGTATACTCTGCAAAGACTAAGAGGGGAGCAGCATTCTCCAACCCTATGAAGATAGGGAATGAAAATTCTTCAACCCTGGGTAACAGATAGGGTAACACCCTATTGTCCAAAGTTCCCTCAACCATAGGATCCCTCTATCTCAATTACTCACCTTGATAGCTCAAGCGGGGTGGGAAGAGTATGATCAGTGTCTGCAATTAGCGCTGCCCCTTATCCGGATGGGAAACATTCATCAATCCAAGTTATTCTCATCATTATCTTGCCTCAATAGTGATTTTTTCTTGTTCATACAAAACATCAAATAAAATATCATGTCAAATCATATATAATCATATGAATCACAAAAGGATACCATAATCATCCTCCCTCTCACGGAGGGGCCAACCACAAGCCTAAGCTTGTTTTAAATAGCTACACTGTCTCAATATGTGAGAGTGCCTCAGTCCCAATCATAGGTATCAGACTTACTACCAATTAGATCATCACAATGTATCCCTGGTATCCATGTCATATCTAGATCATGCTCAAACAACTCTTCTAAGGAGCTTTTGTATCCTGCCTCATAGCTAGCTATGCTAGCAACATCATGATCAACCTTGGTCATGCTATGGACCTCTCATCTAAGATATCATGGTAGATCTCATGCTAAAGCAACATCCGAATGTCAATATTAGCAATAATATAAAGTATCATCAACACATCTATGTAGATACATATCATAGGAGAAATATCACATTCTGAAAATAGAACACCTCAAGTAGATATTTCAAATCATGCTCAATGGAAACTCTATTTGAGTGAAGAAATGCACTCAGGAATTCAATATGCACATCATACATATAAATATGGATTTTCAAAATGGAACATCAATGCTCCAACTATTGGATGCCATGTTAAGTTCAACAACATCTTGAACTTCAAATTAGAGTATCCAAGGATTTTCATTTTCATGACATTTGCCAATAGATTTGCAATATGGAATTTCTTTCCAAATTAGATCATCAGAGGCTCATCACCTGTCACAAGTAGATCATTAAGATATAAAACCAAAACCATAATCAATATTAAAGCCATACCTTGGAACTCATCATCCTAACCTCATCAGATAACTATCAAATCTAGACATATATGGATTGCAATGCTCTAAGCATAATGCCAACATTATCATCCTTTAATAACTCAATTTTGTACCATCAAAAACAAAGTAAACTCATCAGAGTTTAGAAACTAGATCAAGACCATTATCAAAGTCATCATTATCATAGTATTAATAATTTCAACCAAGAGACAAGTGTAGCTCATATCAAATCATGACTTCATCATGCCAACAAGTCATGCATTATTAATACAAACTTTTTCAAGTCATTCTCATAAGCATAACATAAGTCATCTTGTCACTAGGTGTAAATGCATACATCAAGGATGAGTCGTGCAAGTTCCATTTTTCATGCCAAATCACAACTATCATTATTTCAACTATTGTGTTAAGAATGAGAAGGCCAATTAGTCATCATGCCCACATAGTATCGATATCAAGGAAAATCAACAATCACCAAATCATATCACTAGACATCAGGTCAATTCCAAATGCTATCAAAGAGAGATCTATAGTCAAATCACATCTCAATATTCAATTCAAAGTTATTTTCAAACATCATGACAAAACACTTTTCATATTTACCAGTAATGCCAAATCATACCAGCCTCTTGTAGCTCAGATATAGTGACATATCTATCTATATGTCTCGATCACCTGCAAACATGAATTCAGTCTGCATGTTCATGTTATGGAAAACATTCAACCTTTTCATGTTAGTAGATCTTGTTGTTATATGCAATACATCGTTGGTCCTGATATCTTTCAGGTGACCATATGATTTCAAGCACAACACTTCATTATATGATCAAAAATTTAACTCAACAACTTTAGAAATAACTTAAAAGTGGAAGAATATGTTAGGAACATCATCATTCAGAGTTTAGAAAGCTTCAGAAAGCTTCAGATGATGGTCAACAATAGTCAAACCTCTGGTCACTCTCTTATGGTTATGATGGGAGCAACTTTAGCTGCCTGGTAGTTGTCTAGGCCTTATCATGAGTGCGACCAGGAACAAGATCTTCTATATCTATGACTATGACTAGAACATAAACCCTCATTTCTATATGGGCTTTATATCTAAGGTCTTGTTGTAGATCAATACTTCCATATGAACTTAAATCATACTTCATCAATAGAATACAAATAGCGATAAGGGTAAGAATATTGAGAAGTGATTCTCCCTCTGACTGGGGATATACATCTTTCATCTTCATTCATGTAGGTAACCTATCTTGACTTGAGTCATGCAACAAAATATATGTTATATTATAAACATATGGCTATCATCATCATGAAATCAATATTTCATCAGAGGTTTAGACTCAAAGGAACAAATAGTCATATCTCAAAGATTATGAACACAAGAAAATTTTCTGTCAAGTCACTCCATTAAGTTATTGTATCCCGTTTAACCATATGCCATCATCATGCTTATCACAATAATTACCAATAGACTCATGTATAGTAGTCAATGAATTATCCTTCTATGCAAATTATAATTTTCTAGAGCCAAGGTGCTAGCCTTCTTTAGGATCAAGCTATACAACAAATAGATCATAGATGTTAGTGAAACATCAAGCGTATCAATGTATCAACATTAGATAGCCTCATTGAATTCAATAATATCAGTGTTCAATACCAAGTGCATATTTTCATCATAGGAAACATATATCCAAGTCACTTTCATATACATGTATGAGAAAATAAATAAAGAACCATTATCACCCGACCTTATGGCTTACCAAGTCAATAGCTAAAACACAACATACCGTGCATACCTTGTAGTATTCAAATACCAGAGCATCTGGTCATTATTCATAGGATGCTTAAAGTACTTTGTCATATTTTCATCAATTACCTCTTTATCTTTTTCTAGATATGCATCTCAAAAGGATCCTTAAGAAGGACCTACTCATCACATCTCATCATGGAGGTTAGAAACATACATATACTCAAATACATATGTAACAATAAACATAATCATCAGATCTATAATTAAGAAGCATCATAAGTCAAGAAATACTTATCTTGAATGAGAGGTGATCCTATCCCTCTTGAATCAATCCTAAAGAGCCATCAATGTGGATGGTTCATATACCAATGTTTTCTTCAAGTATCCAACCAGATCTGCTAAGGATTATCCCATCTGAAACTTCATCAAATATTCCATGAGTGCTTAAGCATATTTACATAGATCATGTTGGAGTTTTATACATAAAATCTCAAGAATTTTCCATAGACTAGGATTTTCTCTCTGACCCTAACCTCATATAATACATCAAACCCTAATCATCAAGATGCCTAAGGTTTTATTCAAACACTACAATTCTTATAGGTCTCTACCATCCTCTTCTTTCTTCCATCAATGGTGTCGTCATCAGGGTTATCTCCGTGGATTTTCTTTAGCCTAGCTATGATACCATGTTAATTATCCTTAAGGCAACATTGTTCTTTACTATGATAGTTGAATTTCACCATTAATACTTTAAGTTCACCCCATATCATCATTTCATTATTCAAATCTACACTATTATACATCAACATGTGCAATAACATAGAAATAACCAACATCATCATCATCATCATCAATTCAACGGAATATAAAGGGAATAATAGAAGAAAGAATGCACACATATAGAGACACCAGGATTGGTTTGTGACTAGGGAAAAACCCATTATGGAGAAAACCCTTGCAAATATTCTTCTTCTTCGTAGATCGTCATAAAAAGTTACAACAGTGAGTACATCGAGCCCAATACATATGATCAACATCAAGTAATAATAAGTCAAATCTACATATCTATAGATCTGTTATAATAGTAGAGAAACTCAGATCCACTGATTTGCAACAGAGAAATCCAAATCCACATATCACTGATGCGGAGATGCAAGAACCCTAGATCTAAACTCAGTCGATCTCATTGGTATTGTCTATGGGCAATTGAAAACATCAAATTTGCACTCACGAATACATTATTTGAACAACTGTAACAACAAAGTCACTCCTAGGAGGTCTCTCTGCTTGAAACTGAGGACGAAAAACCTCAAATTTGTGTGAGTGATCGAGATCCAAAATACCCTAACCTAGAGCTAACTTTGCACTTGTTATCTCGAACCCTTGAGAAAATTCCTTCCCTCGAACCTATGCGAAGCAAGACAAACGAGAAGAGAAGATGTGTGTTTCCAAATGATATTGAGGTATCTTCTATTTATATGATTTCCTGAGGGGTCACTTGGGGTTAAGACTGACCCAACTAGTTACTCATGTGGTTAGGGCTGACCCATACCATAATACATGTGTGAATAAAATACATCATAACTTAACTTCCGCATGACCAAATTGGGTGATCTTTAGGTTGGTTTTGGTACTATCGAAAAGGGTAATCTAATGCAATCATTATCTCGGTCATTTGAGCTATCCAAGGTGGAATGTTACCACAATTGCAAAAATTAACATGATCATCATCAACCACAAATCATAAATCAAGGTACCAGTTATCACATACATAAGATTTTTTTCAAAATTTAGCAATGCATGTGTATTAATATAATTCATAATCATCATCATGCCAAAGAAAAAATTAGAGTTCAATCTTCGACCCATACTAACAAAACTATTTAATATCATCCTCTCTTTTGAGGCCACACTACTATTTTAATCAAATTTTGAACACAAGAAGAATTTGGCCCTCTAAACAAAGTCAACAACAACCATGGCATCTGCAACTTCAAAGGGTCAATTAGAAAAATCTCATGTTATATTAACATTTATCATACTTTTAATTGTCATCTTCACATAGATGCATTGTAGGGCCTCCATATAACTCAAGTTAGCACATTTTGTAACATTGTCCTAGTCAGCATGCACTCTGCTCATGCAACTAGTCAATAACTGACCATGGTCATTGTTGCTATAAAAATACCTGCAACCAAGTATTTATCAATCACTTGGATCCCTAAATGCTATGCAACATCATACCTTTAATCTCTTGAGGAACTATATCATATATGGGCCATTGGGTGTTCCCCTCCAATTAACATTATATATATATATATATATATATATATATATATATATATATATATATATATATATATATATATAATATATATAATATAATATATAATATATAAGAGAAGAGAGAGAGAGAAGAGAAGAGAGAGAGAGAGAGAGAGAGAGAGAGAGAGTGATCAATAGTAGAAACCATGATATGAACATGATCATGCAATCATTCACATGCACGCATATCTCAATTTAAACATTGGTCACATTTCTCAAAATCTAGGACCTAAATGTGCACATTTTACATCTTGACATAATGTTCAAAAATCAGAAGTTATATGCGCAGACGTACGTGCACACACACACACACACACACACACACCAACTTTTTTATAATCATTCCTTTTACAAGTACGAAGGAATCAATATTTTACTCAAACTTATCAGCATTAATTAAAGGTAGTCACCATTACCCAACCATAGTCCACATGAAAACCTACCATCATATTTATGAAAGCATATTGAGTATGCATGAAATCTTCAATCATCACATAATCCATCCATAACAATGCTACATCTAGCATTCACTTTTGCAAGTAAGAAACCAACATAAGAAAACATTCATCAAGCACATCATTCTTTAGCAAGTTTCCAATCCTACATCTACAAGGTCCACTTAAGACCCCTATCTTTGGGTTCATCCAGTTCCGTATGACAAGAAATAATTAAGCAATGACAACAAAACACACCTAATAAACTTAATAACCATTCCATCATATAAAAATAGTCAACCTCCACCGGGGCCCTTGCCATATTCCAACTAGGACATGGAATTCTCATACCCCAATTAGCTACATACACATAAATACAAAATTTCATAAATATACATAATGCAGGCAACACAAGGAGTTTTCCCAAAGTTCCTTGCATCATATTAATAGTCACATACATATTCTCCAATGCATGAAAAGGCTCACCATATGACCAACAATGATGATACACTAAATAAATCATATACTAAACCATGCCACATAACTAGAGCACCATGTAAATGCATCAATCATGCACGCCATAAATATTTACAGCCAACTTTTAACACCTAAACATTTGTTTTATTAATTTTTCAAAAAATCATTATGAAACCCCCTTTACTTAGGAACCTACTAATACTTTCTCATGATAAAGCCCATCCAGTCCGAGTGTTGAACCTAGATGCTATGATACCACTTGTAACAACCACACCCCACTTACTCGAGTGGGATGACTATCATTGTTGATCCAATTCCTCTTGTATTGTCAAAAGAATGGGATTAATAAAAATATTCTCATTTTTTTGTCTTTCATCAATTTTCATTATTAATGCTCAATTCTAGGGTTTGAGTTACCCAATGAAGTTTACTACCCTTATTCAAGAGTCTCATAAGTAGCGCCTCCTAATCTTGATGTATATATATAAGTTCATCTATGTATACATGCATGCACACATATATATGTTTCCATATGCAATATGTAGTGCCGAGCCTTTTTATTAATATATATATATATATATAATATTATAATATATATATATATATATATAATATATATATATATATATCTATTATCTATAAATATATATATTATATATATATATATATATATATATATATATATAAATATATATATATATATATAATGGAAAAAATAATGTTCATGTATGCCACACACCCACATCTGATAGATCCCACCATCTGCTAATCCTCAAGACCAATAATAATCTGCCACTATTTCTGGCTCTAGCAATCCCCTCTGGTGTCATATCCCACCAAGGCCCTTAACTCCACCACCGATCCAATGATCGACATCACCCATGTTCTCGATCAATTAGTCCCACTGAATCACATTAGAAGGATCTTGAGGTCTAAAAAAGGCCTCCTAAGAAAAATGTACAACCAAAATAAACTTTTTAAGAGCCAATAGGATTCAAGATGATGATGTCAACCATGGGGGATGATTCACCATTTTTGGAGTAAAAAAGTAAAAATATTAAAAAATAATAAAATAATAAAACTACTTTTTCAACTCGTATTTTCAACTTATCTCCCTAAGGTTTTACTAAAATTTCAAGTGAGAGTAATCATTGGATGCTGCAAAATTTAGTTCCTCATCATCCAAGGAGTACCCATGTTGCATACTTTCGATGGACCTTGCTACACGAAAAATGAGAAATATATGAAAAAAATGATTGCAATCGCATTTTTCATGTATTAGTCATTTTTTGTGTAGTGGGGTCCATCAAAATTATGCAACATGGGTACTCCTTGGACAAGAAATCAAATTCTGCATCCAACGAGTGTTTCCGCTTGAAATTTAAGTAAACCCATTAAGAGATAAGTTGAAAATATGAGTTGAAAAAAAGCTTTTTCTTTTCTTCCTCTAAAATTTGATGATGTAATCTAATCTTATTTTATTATTTCCACTATTTTATAATTTCCTTAGGACGCCCATTTTAGACCTCAAAATTCCCCTAATAACCTACCTACATGCTAACAAGGGTATGTGTGTTGGAAAGGGTGGTTTTCCAAACTCGCCCATCGCCAAATCAATGACTGAGATTGACACTAACACCCTCCAACACCTTTTCTTAAACCACTATATGGGGTGTCAGAGCAAGTGTTATTTGAGTTTCCAAACCATAAACTAGTTTTCTGATGCGTGCATGCGATAATGTTGGGCCCACCTCTTTGGCCTCCTCCCCAGTAACAACCTATCACATCACTCTGGCACCATCATCCCAGTACGTGACTCTGCCTACTCCTTTTTATGCCTCTAATATGGGGTATCTAGGACACATCATTGTGGTCCCCACACCTTGACGCTCTTCTTGAATCCCCCCTTTCCACCTCTAAGATGGGGCCTTTGAGACACATTATCCTGATCCTAGCACCCCAGCAATATTCTTTGCATGCTCCTCTATTAACTATCGGAAAATCATTACTGGGATTCCATATGTGGTGGGGACACTAAGTACCTCTTCCCCTTGGTCTATTATTCCAACTCAGCTCCTTGTCACCTCGTTTTCATTTTGAAGGTTCCCTTGAAAGGCTCTAGGGTCAATGCGTAGGGTTTCCTGTCAAGGGTGTCCACCTTGTGACCGATAGTGGAGTTGTTGGGCTTACATGTATGGCACACATCAAAGATCTATGTCATCTCGCATGCTTCATCCTACTACATAAAATTTTGGTCACCCTTCGTGCCTCCAGGGTGGGACCTTCAGGGCACATGGATTGGTGGGCCTCACCTCCGCACGCCCTCACTTCCACTTGATCCATGTGGTTGTAAGGTCCCTATACTACTAGTGTAACCCCTTATTGTTATTAGTGCAACTCCCTTATTATATTTTTGTTCCCATGCAGTCCCCATATTGTTACTATTGTGCCCTATAGAAGCCCACTATTGTTATTGTTGTGCCCTTACATTATTATTGTTATGTTGGCTCTAATTATATTATGACCCTTAGACTCCTATATATAGAAAGGAGGTTGTTTCTTTTGTATCATCCACGAATTGTTCATTGTGTAATTTAAAGGAGGTTACCCCCTCTAAGAGGCTGATTTTTAAGTCGTTGATCTATCTTTTCTATCTTTTTGTGAGTTGGTTTCATAACATTTGGTATCAGAGCTTTGAATTTTAGGGTTTCGCTGCTCCAAACAAGTCATTGTGGAATTTTCGCTATAAATTTTTCTCTACGAAGTTTCAGAAACTAAAAAACCCATTTCAGACAAAATCATTCTGAACCTTAGGTCCAAATTTCAGATCTTGTATCACTATATTTTCGGAGATATGATATAAGTAAGTTAGGGTTTTTCCAAGCTCCAGAATTCCATCTCAAACAGGAAATCGTGGAAGTTTCGCTATAATTTTGTTTCTACAAAGTTTCAGAATATGAAATTAAAACCCATTTGAGACGAAATCTTGGTGAAGCTCTAGCCCAAATTTTAGATCTTGTATCGCTATATTTTCAGAGATAAAGTCCTATAGATTTAGGGTTTTTTCAGACTCTCGAATTACATTCCAAACAGATGACCTTGAAAAAATCATCATAACTTTCTCCCTAAGCATTCAATTTCAACTTCGTAATAAGTTATAGAAAGAGGAAGGACTTTACGTTTTTGTGTATTTGTTTTAGGTCCAAAGCGCGAAAGAGTGACACGTGACAGGTTGTACAAGTTCGCTCCACTAAACCAGTTTATAATCAGGTCATCGTAGGAGATTTTGCACAACTCTTTATTGAAGAATCCAATATCGATCAGACTAGTGGGGTTAGTAAGAGGACTCATAAGGATACCACATGCCAAAATGTTAGAACTTGAAAATCTAAAGTTACATAGTTACAGTCGTTTAAATATCGAGCTTCTAAAAGAAAGAAAAATAATAACTCAAAACAAGAAAATAGAAACACCTAATAAGAGAAATTGGATGGATGATTTGAAGAATGCAATCAAATCTAAGATAAATAGTTTTATATGTGCCATGGAAGCTAATATCGATGTTATGGAAGAAGATTTGAAGAAAGGCATGGAAGATTTGAAGAAATACATGGAAGGTGTTATCACCAAAATAGGACCCTGATAGGCTACTGCTCAGACTATCTCAGTGTAACTATTTCAAACCAATCTTTTAGCTAAGGCTTAGCCTCCTTAGCCTGAGAGGGCTCTCTCAAAGGATTAATGATATTGATTAAAGATATGGATAGATGACTAACTCTATGGTTTGTGATTTTATATGTTTATAGATTGGAAGATGGAGACTTGCTACCATTGGGCTATGGACTCAGTGATAGAGATAAGGATAACAAATAACTCTTCTTATAAAACTGATGCTTGTATATACTTCAATGAAAGAGTGACATTCAAGAAAGTCTCAATAACTTGAAGTTCATAGGAGTCAGAGCATGTGGGCATGAATTCTGAGTAATGATACATCAAGGTATTCAGAAGGAAAGAATTTAAAGTGATAGATCAGAGTTTAATACCTAAAGGAAGTCAGAGCATGAGTAACCATGAATTCTGAGTAATAAGTATTAAAACATTGAAGAAAAACATCCAAAGATAGGACCCAAGAACTCAATTCACCATAGTTTAACACTTAAAGGAAGTCATAGCATGTTCCTCCATGAATAATAAGCATTAATAATATGGAATTAAAGCATATCAAAGATAAAATGTGAAGCTCACTGAAGTACACTAAGAATCTCAGCTTCAGAAAAATCCAACCGCTCCTGTATATATCAATCCCTGCATAGCATTTACAAAAGTAGTCTTTTTCTCTAACATTTTCCAACCACAAATACATTAGTTCTTCTACCATATATAGATTTCATGTAGATTCCTTCCTCTAGCATGAGGGGAATTCGAATTCCTCTTAATTTGACACCTATTGAGACTTAAAACTAACTATTTAATACAAAGGACAACTAACTAGGAGCCCTAGAGACCTAATACAACTAGGAGTGTAACTCCTTATTATGATTACAACATCCTTATCTAAACATTTAAAACCTTATTTGACACCTAAAACTCCATGAATTCGAATTTTATGGTGCTCATAACCTTCCAGCTGGCCCTTAATGACTCATCCCTTTGCTATTCCTAGAAACTAGGAGACTATCCCTTGCTCTGTTCTGGCTGAAAAATAGGTCTTGGGACAAAGCTCATAACTTCTCATAAAAACTGTATTTGGAAAAACTGAAGGAGGCTTTTGTGAACCAATCCACACTGAACAAAAACCTCTCTTGGTGTTTTGAAACATATTTCCTACCACCTAGAATGAGTCTTTGATAAACAGGTGATAAACAGGAAAGTCTGTTTGTGAAAAATTGCACCTACAGCAGTTTCGTAGCACAAGTTCAACCATAAATGCCTCCCACCTCAGACTAAATTTGAAGAAACTGAAAGAGGTTTTGGTATTTTAGTATGTTAGGAAGAAAAACCTCTTTCATTTTTCCAAAATATTCTTTCAATTGCTCAAGAGAGCTTTTGGAATTTTACTACTTAAAATAATTTTTCTGCTGAAAAAAGGCTGCTTCAGTGATTTCATAGCGCAAAACTAGTTTTTTACATTGTCTGCACTACAAAAACGTGGATTCGTAGCAAGTTCCAAAATTTTTTCAAAATGGCTAAACACATGAGTTTGATAACATGATATGAGATCCATAAAGTGTAAAACAAGGTTGTTGAGCTTTATTTGATGATGGAAATGAGACTCTAACCCTATGACTTGGACTCTAAAAACCATAAAAGAGACTTAACCACCATATAACATTATAACTTAGGAGAAAATGTAAAATGTAAACCTTGAAACAAGCTTGACACATGGAAATAATGTGTGATGTGGGACCAGTGATGGGAAAGAACGGAGTGTTGACCTTATTTGACCATACCAACAAGACTTTTTTTTCTAGATCTTAGACATTAAAGCAACCATGTAAAGACTAGACCAAGACTAACACCAATCCTTTGGAATAGAACTGATGCTCTGAATTTAGAAATAATTTCTTAAGTGATAACAGTGGCTCCACTTGGGATAGTGTGCCCCTGTGGTACACTAAGAACTTGTAGCTCCAGTGCTGCTATCCCTTCTCTAGAATAAAACTTTGAACTTCTACACAATCTGCTCCTCAAGCCTTGATTGATTTTTTGTAAGAAGAATTCAAACTGCACTTACTGAAATAGATGCTCAGTCAACCTACCCTGAGCTTATTTGCACATTTTCCTACCTACCTACTAGCTGCAATTTCCACTTTAGTTCAAGAAACATGATATTTCCAATAAAGCCAATCAATTGTCTTTTCTAATATTGGAGGCTCTTGACTACATTCAACCTCAAAATAACCATGATAGTGAGATGACCAAATCAACTTATAATGTATATGATCTTCATAATGCAAATGAAAATGAAATACTGATGTGCAAAACTTTGCCATGTATTCATTTATAGGGTCAAAGAAAACATGGTTATTTTGATAATCATCATAACATTTTATCTCTTCAGACAACTGATCCTCAGCCACACAAAATTCCTTTGATGTGATATCCAACTACCTTTCTGCATGATTCCCATAGACAATGTAATTTTCTTCACTATTATGATCATTCATTGATGTAAGTTGTTGCAAGGAATTACAAAATTGAACCACCCTTTCCTCTGCCTGAGAGTTATAAAAAATTCCTTCCATCATTTCTTCTTGGTGTTTGCAATCAATTTCATACTCTTTATGATCAAAAGACTGGCAAGTTTGCTACATCTTCTCATTCATATCATAGGATTGAACATGGTTTTCATAAATAAACCCCTGCTAGCTTTCATGTTGCATTTCATGGGATGTTATACTTTCTTCTTGGTGTTGAAATGCATTGTTATGAAGAGCCTCTAAAATTTCTTCATCCATAAATTCATCATCATCATAACACTCCTCCAAATACTGAATAAGAATCAAAGAATGTTTACAACAATCTTTGACCAGCAATACGGAAGGGTGAGATTCTTTATACATCTCATAGAATTCATCATGAAAATTAGAAAGCGAATATATTGAACCATTTTCCAAACTTTTATACCAAGACCATGCTTTTCCTTCTAAAGTGGTCATAAACATCCTCATGATACAATATTCAGGGAACTGAACCTTAAGACTGCGTACATGCATATGAAACCTAACCAAATGAAAGGCAGCATTGTCTTTCTTTTCATCTTTGAATATTGGAAGATCCTCTAACCAATCAACCTTTGGCATAGGATTTGGAAAACCAGGGATATGAGATCGATTCATAGGAGCATACCTGGCATTCATTCTTGCAGTGGAACTCATCTTGGAACTTCATCAAGCTACTGATCTTCTTGTAGTGGAGTCACCTTCCAATTTGTTATTCGATGTGTTGCAGTCGCCAAGGTAGATTTGCAGCCTCGAAAAGATGTCTCAGCTCATGCTACCTTCAGAAGTTCAGCCTCTTGTTTTCGAGAAAGAATAAGCTTCAGGCTCCCGGCAGACGCACCAAAATGTTATCACCAAAATAGGACCCTGATAGGCTACTGATCAGACTATCTCAGTGTAACTATTTCAAACCAATATTTTAGCTAAGGCTTAGCCTCCTTAGCCTGAGAGGGCTCTCTCAAAGGGTTAATGATATTGATTAAAGATATGGATAGATGACTAAATCTATGGTTTGTGATTTTATATGTTTATAGATTGGAAGATGGAGACTTGCTACCATTGGGCTATGGAGTCAGTGATAGAGATAAGGATAACAAATAGCTCTTCTTATAAAACTGAGGCTTGTATATACTTCAATGAAAGAGTGACACATTCAAGAAAGTCTCAATAACTTGAAGTTTATAGGAGTCAGAGCATGTGGGCATGAATTTTGAGTAATGATACATCAAGGTATTCAAAAGGAAAGAATTTAAAGTGATATATCAGAGTTTAATACCTAAAGGAAGTTAGAGCATGAGTAACCATGAATTCTGAGTAATAAGTATTAAAACATTGAAGAAAAACATCCAAAGATAGGACCTAAGAACTCAATTCACCATAGTTTAACACTTAAAGGAAGTCAGAGCATGTTCCTCCATGAATTCTGAGTAATAAGCATTAATACTATGGAAGTAAAGCATATCAAAGATAAAATGTGAAGCTCACTGAAGTACACTAAGAATCTCAGCTTTAGAAAAGTCCAACTGCTCCTATACATATCAATCCCTACATAGCATTTACAAAAGTAGTCTTTTTCTCTAACATTTTCCAACCACAAATACATTAGTTCTTATCCCATATATAGAGTTAATGTAGATTCCTTCCTCCAGCATGAGGGGAATTCGAATTCCTCCTAATTTGACACCTATTAAGACTTAAAACTAACTATTTAATACAAAGGACAGCTAACTAGGAGTCCTAGAGACCTAATACAACTAGGAGTGTAACTCCTTATTATGATTACAACAACCTTATCTAAACATTTAAAACATTATTTGACACCTAAAACTCCATGAATTCGAATTTTATGGTGCTCATAACCTTCCAACTGGCCCTTGATGACTCATCCCTTTGCTGTTCCTAGAAACTAGGAGACTGTCCCTTGCTCTGTTCTGGCTGAAAATAGGTCTTGGGACAGAGCTCATAACTTCTCATAAAAACTGTATTTAGAAAAACTGAAGGTTAATTTTGTGAACCAATCCATGCTGAACAAAAACCTCTCTTGGTGTTTTGAAACATCTTTCCTACCGCCTAGAATGAGTCTTTGAAAAACAGGTGATAAACGGGAAAAGTCTGTTTGTGAAAAACTGCACCTACAGCAGTTTCGTAGGGCAAGTTCAACCATAAATTCCTCCCATCTCAGAATGAATTTGAAGAAATGGAAAGAGGTTTTTTTATTTTAGTATGTTAGTAAGAAACACCTCTTTCAGTTTTCGAAAATATGCTTTCAGTTGCTCAAGAGACCTTTTGGAAAGTGACTACTTAAAATAATTTTTCTGCTGAAAAAACGCTGCTTCAGTGATTTCGTAGCGCAAAACTAGTTTTTTACACTGTCTGCGCTATGAAAACGTGGATTCATAGCAAGTTTCAAAAGTTTTTCAAAATGGCTAAACACATGACTTTGATAACATGATATGAGATCCATAAAGTGTAAAACAAGGTTGTTGAGCTTTATTTGATGATGGAAATGAGACTCTAACCCTATGACTTGGACTTTAAAAACCATAAAAGAGACTTAACCACCATCTAACATTATAACTTAGGAAAAAATGTAAAATGTAAACCTTGAAACAAGCTTGACACATGGAAATAATGTGTGATGTGGGACTAGTGATGGGAAAGAATGGAGTGTTGACCTTATTTGACCATACCAACAAGACTTTTTTTTCTAGATCTTAGACACTAAAGCAACCATGTAAAGACTAGACCAAGAGTAACACCAATCCTTTGGAATAGAACTGATGCTATGAATTTTGAAATCATTTCTTAAGTGATAACAGAAGGTTTGAAGGAAGGTGGGATAAAGTTGCTACAAGAAAGGCCTCCTAATGACGAAAAGGTAGTAGAAGAAACTCATGATGAGAAAAAAATAAATGTTAATCATGATTTCATAGAATCTAATATTGGATTGAAGACCCACTATATTCCAAAGAGCGATATGAGGAAGTTTGATGGCAAGGATCCCATAACATGGATACTACAGATGAAGAAATATTTTGTTCTACATAATGTGAGACTATTACAAAAGGTATGTATTACATCTTTATATTTAGAATTGAATCAATTTTTATGGTATAAAGGGATTTGTTCTCATAAACCACTTATCACTTGGTCAAATTTCAAGGAGGAAATGATAGCACACTATGAAGATACAAAGAACAACACCTTCTTTAGCGAATTGATAAATCTCAAACAAAAGGGTTCAATGGTAGAGCACATTGAGGACTTCTAAAAATTGAATATAAGGGTAAATGATATTCAAAATAAGCCTTCATAGGGAATTTAAAGGATAACATTCAACATGAGGTTCGTCTTGGGGAACCTGATTCATTGGAGAAGGCATTTAGGCTAGAAAGAAAAAATGAAAGAAACATTATGGAAACAAGATATCCTACCACTCACAATTATAAATATGGAAGTGTTGTTGCTCCTAGCCTTCCAAAACCTACAAGGTTGACACCAAAACAATTAGAAGAAAAAGGAGAGAACGACCTTTGTTACAGTTGCGATAGAAAATACACTAAAGGTTATAAGTGTGTCGAGAAGAAATTATTTTACATTGATTGTGAAGAGGATGAAGAAAAGGATCAAGAAACATCAAAAGAAGAGGATATACACCAGGAACCAACCCCAAATAAATAAGAAATGAATCTAACCATATATTTTAATGCATTGGCGTGAATTACCATTTCTCAAACTCTCAAGATAGAAGGACATATCAAGAAGAAAAATGGTAACCTCACTTTTGCGTAGAATCAAACGAAACAATAGGTAGATCAACATCATAGTGAAAGAAGTTTTGCTATAGGCAAATGGGTTTTTTTACGAATACAACCATACAAACAAATTTCCCTCAAGCAAGCTAAGAAGGATAATAAATTATCACCAAAGTACTATGGTCCTTACAAGGTGTTGCAAAAGATTGATACTATGGCATACAAATTGGAGCTCCCTTCATCTTCCCGAGTGCCCCCAGTTTTCCATGTTTCATGCTTAAATAAGTTTATAGGTGACAAGCTCTCAGTTCAAACAATATTGTCAGAACTTGACGAGGAAGGAAAAATCATATTGGAACCTGAAGCAATCACGGAAACAAGAACCCGATAGCTATGAAATTGATCAATTTCAAAGTATCTCATCAAGTGGAAGAACTTACCTACTAAATATTGCACATGGGAGGATGAGAATTTTATATAGAAGCATCCATAACTACTCAAGCATTGAGGACAACACTTTTTGAAGGAGAGGGGCATGCTAGGTCCCTATACGACTAGTGTAACCCCTTATTGTTATTAGTGCAACCCCCTTATTATATTTTTGTGCCCATGTAGTCCCCATATTGTTATTATTGTGCCCCATAAAAGCCCACTATTGTTATTGTTGTGCCCTTACATTATTATTGGTATGTCAGCTCTGATTATATTATGACCCCTTAGACTCCTACATATAGAAAGGAGGTCTTGTCATTTGTATCATCTAAGAATTGTTCATTTGTGTAATGTAAAGTATGTTTCCCCCTCAAAGAGGTTCATTTTTAAGTCATTTATCTATCTTTTCTATCTTTTGTGTACTAGTTTCATAATAGTGGTTTTCATGCCATGACATCCCATGTTGATTCACCCTGGCAACTCCCTTCACCCACTCTCTTGCACCTTTGGGATGGGGACCACCGAGACTCGTCATCTTGGTCCCTTCACTACAAGACACACACACACATACACACATATCCACTCTTAGAACTAGAGCAACACAATAATAGATGGACTGGTTGACATGTTCAATTCAGGGTTTTCTCTCACAACCCCACTATTCTCAGAACCGTCGTTTTGTCAAATTGAAAATAAATTTAAGGGCCTTAATTAAATAACAATATCATGATGCATGTACCATCCATGTTGGCTAAACAAATGAGTTGAGGTTTTGATTGTTCAACAAGGCTTAAAATACCCTCCACAATGCTTTCTCAAATTGCACTAATTTCAGGCCCAACACCAAGACATATTTTAATGGAGACTGCATAATTCATCCCATATGTCATCATTAGGGTTACAAGTCAAAGAGAATATTTTATTAGTGTTGTTACACAATGATTATATTATACATTGCCGAATTTATAATTGCATCAAAATCACATTCATAAGGACCATTTGACAATATTACTTTCCTTTTAGGTTATTACTGAAGTTTATGCACAGTTCTAGCATCTCATCGTTATATTTAATTTACACACACACACATATATTAATGTCTTTAACTAGGGTCCTTTTTTCCCAACCAGATTACTTATGAGAATTAACTAGAATGGTCACAACATTTCTCAGCTATTGATGCCATAATTCAACCATAAATAAACGTACATGCATTAAAATTCTAGGCATGACAAGAACACTTAACTTATATGTTTTCTAGGAAACTGATTCTCTGACAAGTACTCTCTCCACTCTATTATGATATTACAAAATAAGTAGCACCCATGCAAGCCTGACAACCTATAGTCATCATACTACAATAAGGAGAAATAATGGTGCTAAACATTGCTATAACCTAATCATTATTTCTACTTGTTATTCCAACACCTTCAAGCATTGACACAACACATTTGTCATTCATGCAAATAATAATAATACAAACATGCCTTTTGAAACAATGACATCCTCTAACTAGGAATGCAAACATGTTTTATTATGAATAAAAACAATAAGAGAACTTATCTTAATAAATGCAAGAATGTTCCGATAGATAGTGGGACTCTAACTCTTCAACCAACCATAGATAAGCTATAACCACTATTACTTGTAGTTTTCACCCCCAATATAGACTCCAAATATTAAAGTGGATTTCCTTTAGAGGGAAACCTTCAATGAATGCACAACTAAACTAGATCACTATTGGGGCCCCCTCCCTTCATTCCAAAGGCAAGACACTTCTCTCTGTGAATGCATATGCCCAACCAATTTTCATTAAAGGTTCTTTAGTTGGTTCATTACTCTACTAAGATCTTGGCTTCATAGATCCAAATCCTTATTTCTCTGCTCCACTCCGTTATTGAATGGGAGTCGATTAGGATAATAAAAAATGAGAGCATCTCTCCTTTCCTGCCCCTTCTCTTTTCTATCCTATGCAGTGGTTTGCTCCCATTGTCCTTACTACCAACATAGTAAAATATTCATAGCTTTTTTCATCCTCGCCTTGTAATTTTTTCGAAGGCAACATGGGTTTGCTTACTTCTCTTGCAATCCAATATAATTCTGAGAACTAGTCCATTAAAACACACCAACCAATCCTTAATGTTTGATATGACAAGTTTAGGTTTTCCTGCAGCAAGGAGACCTTGAACATCATAAGAAAGTAACATCCTTAGCCAACCAAGGAATGATATTTATATCAACTATTCCCTCAAGCAATCTCATACCTCGAGTAATGGAATCCATGTCCCTCTCTCAGCATTTTTAATTTATAAAAGTATTTACGATTACGTACATGAGATAAGAAATTTTGGTTGTTACACCCTTAATATAGAAATCAAGTCAAGGCCATCAATCATGTCTTGAATACCATGATCCCATGAATGATGGGGAATCACAAGTGTAATTGGAATTTAATTCTCTTTTAAAAACTTTGGCATTATTTAACCTTGGCTAATTTATTCCTTTCTAACTTATCTATGGCACAGAGGTAATCATTTTGATCACATTTTAAATCCCATCATTAAAACTAGTTGTTGAACTCCCCCCTAATAATTTTACTGAGGATAAATGCCTCCTTTATTTGGCCCAATTACATGAATAATGTTGTGATGCTACATTGGCAAATTAAGCCTATAAAATATGAGTTAAATTCTAATATGACAAATCTATTCGACCTCATGTGGTTTTTGAAGGTGACTTGGTTTTGTTCTATGATTAGGACCATAGTAAATTAAACATAGGTAAGTTAGAACCCATTTGGCATGATCCCTAAATCATTAAACATGTGTTAAATAAGGGGGTAGGGATGCTGGTGGACTATAATAGCAATCCTCTCTCTGATCCTTACAAATGGCTCTACCTAAAAAAGTACAATGTGTAGGTGATTAGGCATTATGCTATATATATATCTATATATATCTATATCTATATATCTATATATATATATATATTATATATATATAATATATATATATATATATATAATATATATATATATATAATATATATATATATATATATATATAGATATATATTGTGTGTGTGTGTGTGTATGTATATGTATGTATTTAGTGTATGAATCCAATTTATTTTCTACGTGTAACACATTTCAATTCACTACTTATCATGTTTGGTACTTGGTTTGAAGATGTCCATACCCTATTCGATCTACATTGGATATGACAATTTCTCTAGTTGTGGTTGCCAAAACATTGCTTCCACTACTTGTTTGATCTTCACACCCATTGAAAATATCATGAGTTTAGGGGGGTTAGCTTTCTAGGCGCTACTACCAACAATATTGCAGTGTATAGTGATGTAATTGAACTCTTAATTGAGGCCATAACTATGGAATCCATTGATTAATGGTATATCTAGACTCACAACTCATTATATCTCAAAAACATCATGCTTACCATGTCAAACATCCTATGTTATTCATTTTTACCTAAGGATACATCTTCTTGAGTATTCATTTGAATACACCACATATCAACATGTCCCTAGGATTTATCATAGGTTGGATGATTTTTTAGCTGTGTTTTAGAATGACATATATCACATTTATAAATCAAGTAAAAAATAATGCATGTACATAAACACATGGGTACACTTGCATAAATAATTGTAAACAACCAAAAGTAACAATTGAAACACATATGTATATATATAGAAAGTATGACTCTGCATATATCTTCATTGACATATAAATATAGTATAGTGTCAAAATTGAGCACACATGCCCACACTCATAAGCCCCTAACTACACACTAACATACAAAAATTTCCCTAAAGGGAGTACAATAATTATATAAGGATATATATTAATCCTCTTGTGAGTCTTAGTGAGCATGATAATACATGGATATCCTATCCACATTACGAAGAAGACAACCCACCTTGCTAGACACACCTATTGTGTAGCATAGCATGTGCCTTGGAACCTCCCAGAGTGGAGTGAAAATGAAACCCATTGTGAGACCCTTGAGGTTACACTACACTTGTTCCAGTCATTTTGGTCATCCTTCTCACCTGAATCATCCTCCTAGTGCTCTTTTGTAGGTTTGGCCTCTCTTGCAGATCCATAATGAATGCATGGAGACTTCTTTGCTAGTATCCAAGGCACAACATATGTGATTGAAAAAAATATATTTATTATTACTTTATAAAACCAGAAACATCTAAAAAAACAAAAATATATAAAATTTAGAAAATATAAAAACATAAAGACATAAAAACAACATGCACTCACCCACATCGCCTCACTGCTCACCAACGAGTAGGACAAGCTTGAGATCACTATGGAAATCAGCCCTAACATATGCATAATTTCCTATCACTACCAAATACTCATAAAACCAATCTAAGTAATCTATACGATAAACTTGAGGCTAGGCCCCACTTCCCAACCTTTCCATTAGGTTAGTCCATTGGTTTGTTTGTGGCTTATACCTCCCTATATGTGGTGATGTGGTTTGTGGTCATAAAAATGGCACTCACTTGAACAAGAAAAACACAAAAATGCTTCCATGTCAAAACCACTTCTTTTTCCTTATTCTTCATTTGGTCAGTTGTTCCTTTAAGATTTTCAAGAGATCCTCACACTAGTTGAAAATTGTATGGGCCATACACCACACTGCAATATCAACTTGGATTTTGGAAGAGTGTGCACTAATGGAACCTATTACTAAGGTCATAGTGAAAAAGATGTAGAAAGAGATTGAAAATATCCTTCCTAGGAATCTTCCCACCCTCTTTTTGCATAGTGGGATTGTAGTTCTTAGCCATGAATTCATCCATTGATCTCTCTCTAATCATTCTCCCTTCACATACCACTAGTACTAGGCCCCCTTGCCTCAATAGGATCATGTAAAATTACATGTGCTATACATCCAAGTTCACCACTAGATTCTTCACCTCTATTTGTTTTTCCATGGAATCCCATCATTGGATAATCCTTTTCAATAACATAAGTCATGCCTTCATACATTGAGTCTTAAAGAAATTCAAAAAGCCATAACTTTACAAGGTATCAATAGTCCTTAGGTCCCTCATAAATTCCAGATAATTATATTCATGTTCTAATTATGTCCACTCAATCAGTATCATAGGCCTACATAAACAAGTAAACGTCAATCATTAATCATGTGTCAACTTTTGAAAGAAAATTTCTACATCTAGGAGCCTAGATCTAAGTTTATGAGCTAAATCCATTCCCAAATCTACCAAGAGATTTGAATACTTTTTCCCTTTCCTTGGGGGGTGTTGGACTACTTTCCCAATGCCTTGGTTGGCCTTTGTTAGAGCATTAGGTGCACCCAATTTGAAGAAGGGGTTTATCCCAAGCAAAAAATTAGGAAAAAAGAAATAAAAAATAACTTAAATGAAAGAGGAGGACAAGAGCTCTTACTTGGTGGTGACATAAACACAGCTGGTTGCCTAATCATCCCAATATTAGAAGATAAAGTTCTAGTAAGAAGTTGGTTTTTCAAAGTCTCCTCCCCCTTTGTGTAACAAATGCACAAAATGGTCACAAAGTTCTCCTTTTACATGGGGAAGTGGTTTAGAAGTATCCTTTTTCACATTATAAATTCATTTTTCTTGTTAGATAATTCATTTTCTAGGATACTGTTCTTTTTCTAATTATATTTTCAAGCTACTAATGCCTCTGTAAGGATATTTTGACACATTTTGAGCAGGGAAAAGGACAATCCACATTACACATTTTTTACTTGAGGTTTACTTTCAAAATTGGCACATAAGGTTAGGATCTATATCAATTTTTCCCATGCATTTTTTTACCTTCTTTATACCATTTCACCATGCCTTGGGTCTCTTCCCATATGGTTACAACATTAAACATACTTTTTTGCACATCATAACTAGTGTCATAGAGCCTACACTTCCTAAGAACCCTAGAATAACACTGAGTTACCGTCTTGGTGTTAATGTTGTGATCATTTGCAGGCTTTAGAACACTATTTAGAGCCCACTGTGACCTTTACATTGGGCCTAGTTTCTCTACTTTTATACTATTCTAGCCCAATACATCCAACAAAGGGGGTTCCAAACATTTTATGTTTATTTTCGTTTGTGTATGCCCATGGATCTCAAGCTCTCTCCATGTACTTGTATATTGTTGTTTTCCATCATGTCACTCACTACCTTTGTAGTATTTCTTAACCTCTTGCATCCACATTAGTCTTTCCTCTATCTTGCAACTTATCTCCACCTTTCAAAGAGAATTGCAATCGATGGACTTCTATTTTCCAAACACTTTGCCACTACTTCTTACTTTTCTTAGGTCAATTCTATCAACTTCAAGACTAGATGCAAATCATTATGCCACTCATTTCTCACTCATCTCTTTTAAACAAGATTTATGTTTGCCTTCTTTTCATGTTCACTATACAATGAAATATTGAGCTTATTTTGCTAATCCTTTCAAACTAGTTAAACATATGAAAATTTTGAATTTTTTCTACCTTTCCTACTATTTATTCAAGATGAAAGTCAACAAGAAACCTATTTTCCATTCTCATGCTTTTTAAACCATGAGAACTACATAAGTACACTTTTACCTCTTTTTCGGACTCATTAAAAAATCTCATGAAAATGAAACAAATATAACTATACTTTTAGCCCTTTTTCAGGGTTGTTAAAATTGAATGAAAAAGACACTATTATTCATCTTCATTCTATCATGGAAGTTGTTAGTTGTCCTTGAGCATGACATGTGTTTGATTCATCCTCTTATAATTGATCTTAGCCTAGCTTCTGAGCCACACCATCATAATGAGTCAAGTCTCTTTATCAAGTCAATCTCACTGAATTGGTTGCCCTTCTAGTCCTGTGGGCTGTGGTGATGTTTCTTGTGTCACTGTTATGTTTAAATGGTATTACTTATTCAATATTACATGTTCATATTTGTTTCATTCTCATATATGTTCAAGGGAATTCTTAGTTAGATTCACCAATATACAATTTCATTTGACCTCTTGAGTTAGTGATCCCTGTAACACCCTCCTCCAATATCTACCCAAGTAACCGGTCAACCAGGGAAAACATATGATGAGATGTTACTATGATATGATTCGACCTCCTAAGTGAAGTTAAGGAAGTTGAAACAGTAGAATCACACCATGCAGACCTTCAACATCAGCAATAGGACTCCTAGGAACCATCCCAACCTTTCTACTAACCAACCCTAAGTCCTACTAAGTTTTTAGACTACTTGACCTCTAGATGCTCCCATGCTATGTACATGCCAACGTCTAGAGAGCCTTGGATGCTCCCACAAGCTTGCATGCCTATGTCCAGGGACTATTTCCAGCATACCTATGCCAGAGTCCGGGGAATTTAAGGCACTTTTCAAGCCTAGAATTCCGACCACTACCTAGAACTTGTTGTAACTTCCGGAATCCATTAAACACATGCTAAAAAAGACTAATAAACCAAAAAATAACTCCAAGACTAGGCCTGACCATCCCCAACTGGGACTGGAATTCTGTCAAATACTTGACATCAATGCAATCTATAGATTTAAATAACATATCTAGGAATAAAGGTCTCATACTTTTTCTAGGATTCATTGTGAGGCATTGTTTCCTTATCACTTTAGTTGTAGTTTCATTCGTTAGTCCATAGATACATTGCTCATTCATATACAAGTAAAAACATGATGGGAGCCATACACATCCACTGTCATAAAACATATACATAACCAACATAATAACAATAGAAATACCATGAATACATCAGCCATAAAATCCACATATAAACCAATACATTTACACATGAAAACCAAGAGAATGAATTTCTC
This sequence comes from Pinus taeda, assembly GCA_000404065.3. NCBI lineage: Eukaryota > Viridiplantae > Streptophyta > Pinopsida > Pinales > Pinaceae > Pinus > Pinus taeda. The sequence goes on from APFE030418359.1 coordinate 78,361, forward strand.
ATTAATGATTTTAAAAACCAACTGGGGATGGGGCTAGCAAGTTTCCTTGTTTTGTTTTGGCTGGTTCTTGTGTTTCCTTAGCTTGGGTTGAGTTATTAGTCCTAGAAGCTATGCTTGGACAAATGCTCTAGAAGTGTTGTAACAATTTGGGTTGAGTTACTAGTCTTGGAAGCATTGGTTGAACAAATGTTTTGGAATCCCTTGGTGGGTTGAGTTACTAGTCCTCGAAGCCATGGTTAGACCAATGCTCTATAAGCCTGCTAAAAGTTGTAGGTTGAGTTACTAGTCCTAGAAGCCTTGTTTGGACAACTGATTTGGAAGCCCTAGAAGGCTTGGATAGAGACAAATTTGATGATGGTCTTTGATGTCTGACCGTGAGGTGGAATCACTATTTTATGGGTTGAGGTGGATGGCCTATGGAAGCCCTAGATGGTTTTGAATTGATGTATTCTATGCGATCCAACATTCATGTTTGTAATATGGCACAAGGGTGAATGGATGAAGAGAGATTTGGCTCAGCCATTATATGGTTGGGTGGAACGTGGAAGTACCATCCTGGGTTTGGATTTTTCTTCATCAATATGAGGTTATTTCTCCTTTTATTTATATGAATATTATACTAGATTATATGTGGTTTATATCGCTATGATTTCATTGGTATTTATGTTGCTATTATATTGGTTTTTGATGTGTTTTATGACTATATCTATGTATGGATCTCATCATTGTTTTACTTGTAAATGAATGAACAGTGTATCTATGACCTAATGGATGAAATGGTAGTTGATGTGTTGAGGCATCAATGCTACTTAGCGATTCTCAACTAAGTATGAGACCCCTATGCTTAGATATGTTATTTACACCCGTAGATTACATATTCATGATATGTTTGATGAAATGCATGTCATTGATAGTAGGGGTCCAATCAATGTCTCATTCAAGTGATTTCATTTATACTATCATTTCCTTGCAATTTACTATTTTGAAGATATGATTCAATTTTGGGCAGTGACCTAGGCTCTAGGCCTAAAAAAGTGGCTCCAATCATAGGGATGCTGACACATTATTGATAAAAAGAGTCCCTGGACATTGGCTTGCAGGCTTGTGAGAGCGTCCAGAGGTCCCTAGATGTTGGCATGCCCATAGCATGAGAGCGTCTAGAGGTCAAGTGGTCCAAAAGCTTAGTGGGACCTAGGGATTGGTTGACAGAAAGGTTGGATTGGTTCGTGAGTGTCCTAATGCTGATTGTGAATGTCTCATATGGTGTGTTTATATCGGTTCCACTTCCTTAATGTGACTTGGGAGGTCAAACCATATCATAGTGGCCTCTCATTGCATGTTTACCCTAGATGGTAGGTTACTTGGGTAGATGTGAGATGAGCAAGGAAAATTTTAAGGATGGAAAATCATCTTGAAGTTTAAAAACATTGGCAAATCTCACTAGTCTCTAATATACAAACTATAAAATGTCCATTGATGTATTTGTTAAAGTATTCAATTTTATAATGATTTTATATATACTCTCTATATAATGTTGGCGATTTTTAAGGTAGAATAATTTTATATTGTAAAATTTAGGTGAATCATTTTTATAAAAAATGGAAATTGGCGATTTTTTTTTTAATCTTGGAAAATTAGCCCACCTATGAATATAGCCCCTAAAATTTTCCATTGCGAGGAGGGTGTTAGAAATCGACAGTCTGATATACAAATCACTAGGCCCTACACTGAGACCCACTCTCTAGGATTTACTATACATCCCATCTCGGGACTACTAGACCTAATGGCTAGCAATCCACCTCTTAGATTTACCGTATATTCCTCCATTCACCAGAAGGGATTCCTAGGCCCACCAAGGCACACAATCTTGGATTTACCGCAACCCACAATCTAGGTTAGGGATTATTAGGCCAGTTGGCTTTACCGTGATCAACAGTCCGGTTTAGGGACCGCTAGACCATGTGTTTGTCATTTCAGAAATCCACCCCACTCAGCTTCGAATCCATCTAGGAATCTGCGTCAAAAAAACTATGAGAACCCATCTCATCAAGACTATCTGTAAATGGAAAGGCTAGTTTGAAAAAACTGTCACACTTGGCAAAACCCATGCCATGACAGAAAATGATAAAAAACAATACCATGCATTCCAAATCTAGCAAGGAAATAACACATGCAAATCAATACCTGCAACGAATCCTATTGTACTTGCTTGATCCCGTATGTCCTCTTACACTTTCTTGCTTTTCCTTTGCCTTCTTGCTCCAAAACTCCAAGTATGCCACACCCTCCAAGAGTTCTCCAATAAAACTATAAGTATCCAAGAATGAGAGAGAGAGAGGAGAGAGGAGAGCTCCACGAAAACTGAATAGAACAAGCTTATCCACTGATCCTTAGAAAATTTTTATTAATGAGGTCTCTATTTTCTTCATTTTCCATTATTTTCCTTCAATTTCCTCCTCACATGTAATCTATGATTGTTCACCTTTTTCTCCTAGTTTCCTTTATTTTAATAAATAAAGGTGCCAAAAATGTCATTTTCCTTTCCAAAGCCTTTTCCATTGCCTTTGCCAACTTCCTTAGCCATAATAAAAAAACTAAACACCCATTAGGATGTCTTGCCCAACATTCAACTTGGAATACATGTCCCATCGTCGTGATCTTATATATTTTCACATGTATTTTTAATCAGGGCTGTTATAGAACCCTCCCTCTTGGGGGAACACTATCCTAGGTGTTCAATGACATGTATAACTGACAAGATTACTGAAAATAAAACATACTACCCATGGAGATTTATAGCACAGCGCGTTGCAGCATTTACAATGATCATCTGCTAAAACATGACAAACATACCATTTATTGGATATTTATAACATAATTCATTATGGTATTTATAATCCACATATACTTATACACATTTTCTTCAACAAACAAATAACCATACTATCTATGGAGCTAAATAAACTAGCTTGATACAATATTTACAATAATATACACATATGCACATTTTCTCAACCAACAAATAAAAAGGATACGATGTCTGCATCTGTAACAAGGAACTCCAGAGGCTCACACCTTCACCCTCAAAGTAGCACCAAGATTCACCTCCTTCCCAGGAATTCCAGAATTCACTGTCAAGGTCAAATCTGCATCTAATGTCCAGCACAACTTGTCCTCTCAGTGATCCGTTACTAACTCATTTTTCCCGGGCATACTCCTAATGTGCATCTGATTCCATATCCTAATGCTAATGACCAAAACAAATCCATCCCCAAGCTTCCCTTCTCTTCTACACAGTACCTCAATAAATCTAGTCACCCCTTCTATGCAATCACTCACCTTCTGAGTTCCCTGACATCCCCTATCCTAGACGATCCATCCCTTGGCAAGGTTTCCTCGCATCAGAAAGTCAAACAACCAAGGTATATCCCTGCCTCAAACTATCATACCAGTCATAGCATTCTCATGAAATTCAATGGACACTATTGGGTACTAATTTCCCATAATGGCCCTACTTTTGAAGTGCTTTACCATCATATTACTGAATGTTCCAATTTGTTTCATTGATGCTGCTAAGTTTTGTAGATAGTTTAAACCACCTAACCAGTACTTTTTGTGCTTCCGTTACCAATCACATAACTTTAATTACATTCAAAATAAACTAAAATAAATTCACATCATATCTCACTGGTAGCTCGTTAATAAGGTACACTTGAAATCATGTTTACTTCCTGTCACAACAAGTCAAACTAGCATCCTTGACCAAATCATCATGTATAAACATATCACATCAGGTTAGCTCAAAACACAACCATCATAAATTGAAATGATGAATCACATGTAACCATCATAAACCAAAATCATAGATCACATGTAATCATCGTAGACTAGAATCATAAATCACATGCATAATAAAACTAAAATAAAATAATGATACTTATCCTTTAATCAATCGTCACCTTCTACCTTTGTGTTATTATGTACACACTCTGGATCAGTTTCCACACTCGAAAAACACCTAGTGCGTTCTCCTCAACCATGTTCACATACACATAGTGTGCATCACATACATATAACCACACATGACATACAACACTATACAATACATGCACCTACGCTTGACATACTACACATACACCTACACACAGTGTACAACACAACACAATACATACGCTTACATCCAGTATACAACAAAACACATACATACACCTACACCAAATGTACAACACAATACATCCATCTATACCCAATGTACAATTCCACACAATACATTACCTACACCCGGCATACAACACAACACAATACATATATACCCAATGTATGACACCACACAATACATGTACCTACAAATGGAATACAACATAACGAGTACACATGTCATGATACCACAACTACACAATGCACATACATGGTACCACATGTACATAATACAACATGTACAACCTGCACATAATACCACATGTACAACATGTACACAGTACCACCTGCACAACATGTGCACAACATCACATGTACACAACACCACCTACACAATGCCACATGTATATAATACCACCCATACAATATGTACACAACATTAGACGTACATAACACCACATCCATGGCATGTACACGACACCACATGTACACAACACCATATGCATGACTTGTACACAACACCACCTGCTCGACACACCACTTGTAAAATCATGCACACAACACCATATGTACAACATGCACACATCACCATATGTATATAAAACTGCATATACAACATGTACATATCACCCTATGCACAAAACTCTACATATCCAACATGTACACAACACCATAGGAACACAACACCACCTATCCATCATGTGCATAGTATAATACGTACACAACACCGCATATCCAACACATACATAGCACCATATATACCCAACACTACATTTGAAATATTCACACAAAACTATCTGTACCACCTTATAAAGATGAACAATGAGGAGATCTTCGCCAAAAAGGCTCAGGCATTGAAAGAAAAGGAAGAACTGGCCGTGCGAAGCCAAAGCTTGGAGGCAGCAATTACACAAGCATGTAAGATGCTACCAGAACTTCGCAATCCAAAATATGCAGCAACAACAACGAAGATTCAGAAGTTGGCTGCCACAGTTAGAGAATCGAAGGATGAGGTTGGTCGAGTAACATTTAAGTTCCAAATGAATATCTTAGAGCTTGAGTTGAAATTGTAGCCAACCACTCCACGAGAAGTCTGTGAGCAGCACAGAGGAGCCATCAGGGAGAGCATGGCCACTTTGGATGTAGTAGTCACAGGATGCACACTGATCGTCGAATGCAGCAGCCACAGGCTACACACTGATCTTTGAGTAGGAAATGGAACTATGGACAACTTTGCAGGAGGACCCAAACATGTAGAAACTTGCCACAGATGTTTGAGAGATGCAGCAAAAGTTTGATGAAATCATGGAAACTGCGTGCACTTTGGCACCATTACATCCCATATCTCGATTGCAAGAAGGAAAACAACTGCAAACACAAATTGAAGAGATGCAGAGAAAATAAGTTGTCTTAAAGGCCAAAATACAACCATGGATAGAGGAAGCAATCCAACTTACTATGTCAGTCCAAGAGAAGTTGAAGTCACTCCAATAGACACAAAGGATGATGTACCTCACGATGGAAGGCCCAACTATAGAAAATATGGTAAATGAAGTGCATCAAGCCGCGGTGCAGGGTTATGGTGACATAGAGGTGTTGAAGGTGGAGTTTAGTGACCTCCGCAACAAGATAAATGTGCCAGCTGAGTGACTCGAGGGCGAGGCACGCAATTTGTGTTGGAGGCCTATTGGGAAGGGGTCCCTAGGGTTAGTTAAGTCAAGTTTTGAGTCAATTTTGAGCAAATATTTTAATATCCTTTTAGCGAATGTAAAGTCTCTGTGAAATTGTGGAAGCAGAGCGTGAAGCTAGTAGAAGTAAAAGGGGCTTTAGTCCCTTAGTTGGGTAGATAATAGATTTGTTTTGAAACTCATCCATGGTCCATAGACCATGGTATTGTAAAGAAAATGATATAAATAGATGAGTCATAGTGATTCTAAGTATCAAGAAATATAGAAAAATTATTGTAAGGGAAAGGTGCTAAGGTAGAAAAGTTTTGTTCCCTCTACTTAGGCAAAAATGGAAGGCTCTTGCAGCTGAGTGCATGGAGACCTTGGTAAGTCTGTAGGTTGAGTATGAAGGCCCCTATAGCTGAGTGTACAAGGAGAAGAAGTCTGTAATTGAACATTTATACTTAATAAAGACTGTTTTGGGCTGAAACTGATGCATTTGTGTCTTATCATTTACTTCTGCAAATTTTATGTATCTTCGCTTTGGGATATTTTTTATTGTGAATTAATTCTTATTTAGTACATGAAACTGGTAGATATGTAATATTTATGCATGGTAAATTAAGTACCTTCACGAAGATCTGGAAGTCATTTAGATAGATTTACAGTACTTGTCTATTCAAAAGTATTAGAGTTGTGTGAAGGAAAATATAAGCCATAAGGATATCAAGAAACCATCACACAGGTCTCTGGATGCAAAAATCTGGTTCTATAATCCCCCAATAATGCTTCAGGTGAGACTGAAACCTACACTATGAAGGTTGTTGCTGAAAGGGTCAGCAGTTAGGATTTTGTTGGTTGGCACAACTAAAGCTAAACCTAGAACAGGCCCCATTAAGCCAAAAAATGGTTTCGTTGTTGGGACTGGGATCTATCTTATGAATGTGTGATGCCGAATAAGTGGTTTCCTACTAAGAAGGAAATCAAAAAGTGGATTGAGTAGAAGATTCATGCGTTTGCAACTTAGGAGAACATAAATCCACAGTTATCCAAGAAGCAGTGGTTGAATAGATACTTGTACACAGATGAAACCGAAGCCCTTTTATATTTCTTCCCTTGCGAATTAGATGAGAGGCTATCTAAATCAGTGGATAGTCATGGTATGTGGAGGCTTGACAGCCCTATTGTGTGGACTCCAGAGTTGGTAAAGTGACTGGAAGCTTCAGAAAATAACATCACATGGGTCATTGATCATTGGATTGATCGTATCTTAGGAGGATTTGTCACTAAACTTGCGATTCATACAACCATCAATTATAGCGAAGGAGAGCACAGGCTCTTTAAGGGACTGTGAGGTAAGTACTTAAAATATTTGAAAACTTGGATTAACATTTTGTTGTGTGAAAAAAGGGTTATGCCATTACCTTGATGTTTGGAACTACACAAAACAGAAAACCCTTGAGAAGGAACAGAGAATCAGGCTTTGAATATAGTCTTTTGTTAAGATCCTCTTCTAGTGACAATGAAGGGACTATTCTGAGTACACCATGAAGCGCACTGCAAATAGTACGTCAAGGTATCTCGAGAATACCTCTTCCATCCATTCCACCTCCACCACATACACCTACACCTTCACCTCCACCTCCATCTCCACATCAACCATTCACACAGTGAACACAATGGTGTCGATCTTTAAAGGGGTAGGAAGTGAAGACCCCGAATAATTCTGGCTTGTTACAAAGGTTTTGTGGACAACACAATAGATTACTGATGATAATATAAAGAAATCACATCAGGTCACTGTGTTGCAGGATAGGGCATTGACTTGGTATATTAAATTCTTTCAAGATATACCTAGCGTGATGTTGGAAGAGACTCAACAAGCATTGAACAATGAGTTTAAGAAGACTATGTCTTAGAGGTAGTTTGTAACCGAGTTTAAGGAGATACAAAAAAAAGTATATGAGTCCTCGTGGGATTTCAATCAGAGGATAAAATGTCTGATCTGGTAGGATAATATGAACATCATGGATGATCAACACAGAGGCCGGTACATTGCATCATTGTTAACTCATCTAAGATTACCATTATCACAACAAAAGATAGGAATGCAAGAAGAGTTTGTGGAGATCACGATGAGGTTGGAAGACTTGCCAATGCATGATATGAATGTTGGAGTAAAACAGATTCAGCCGTAGCTGGCAATCTTGCACATGAAGTTGCAGAGCTTGAAGATAGAGAAGGAATCTCAACCAGAGGTGCGCAGTAAAGTCTGGTGGTTAAAATGCGAAGACAAGGAACATGATAAGGATCACTACCCTATTTATCATAATTACTTGATTGGAGGAGGTCTTGTGCCTCTTAAACCTAATAACACTGCGGTACCATACACAAGAGTACCATTATGGTGTGCTATCTACCATTAGGAAGCACACGACTGATAATTGTCACCTCTTTCAAAAGTTTTTTCAAACACTGCAATAATTATTTTGTACCTTCTATAAATCAGTTGGACATGATGAGAAAAACTCCCAAAGTTACGAACTAATGATGGAAAGGACCCCTACCTATTGAATGCAGGCGGAAAATAAGCCTCAGGATCAGGGTGCGGGTGCAACACATGGAAGATTTCAAGGGCATGGAAGAGGAAGAGGAGGAGAGGATGGCAGAGGTCATGGAAAAATTGTTTGTTACAACTATTGCAAAGCACATCATTTTGTGTGTGACTGTCAGAACCCGATGCATCCATATTGTCAATATTGCAGATAGTTTGATCATGTGATAGAAGATCACCTAGTGTTGATAGCTAAGATGCAGGAGAAAAAGATGCAAAAACCTACACAGATTATCCAGATGATGAGGGTAGAGCCTCACAAAGAAGATCATAGTATTAATATCATAACGTGCAGTGGTATGGCCATAGGAGAAAATAATGGAAATCAGCTAGAGACTGAAGGATGGGTGTGCAAAGCTGCTGAAAAGGAAGTCCAATTTGACCTCAACCGGGCTAGAGAAAATTTTATGGAGGCCAAAAAGAATTTTGTTGAAGCTTCTATGTTAGGAAGTCAAGAGAAATCAGATGAAAGTAGTGAAGTACACAACATGGATCCCTCACTATTAACCACTTTTTTGAAAACTTGTGTGAAGATGTTGAGGGATAAGAAGGCAGTGGAAGGGCTCTAGGAGCTAATAGACAATTGTATAGGAAAAAATAAAATTCCTTCAGAACAACACAATGTAAGGAAACTAGGTAAATATAAGAAGTGGACAAGGCATGAGATGAGGCTGACCGCACCGATTAGAGAATATGAAATGGATCAAGTCATCCTAGATTTGGGTTTTGATGTGAATGTACTACCTAAGCAGACATGGGAAAGGATGGGGAGACTTGTGCTACAATGGTCTCTTATACAACTACGCATGGCCAATCACTAAAAGTTCATTGTTATGGGGGACCTGTATGGGGTAATAGTAGAAATTGAAGGAGAAAGTGTTGTGGACAATTTTGAAGTAATTGAAATAATGGATGAAAACAATCCTTGCCCTGTGTTACTAGGAATTGATTGGGCCTTTGACATGGATGTCGTAATTAACCTGAAGAAGTGAAGGATGACATTTGAAAGGAAGGCACTATGAGTTATTGTACCACTAGATCCTACGAAGGGAGCACGCTACACTGAACTGGTTCGCGACTATGTGGAGGACGATGACTTTGATCAAATATACAAGATTACTACGCGTGATGAAGATTGGATCAATCCCACTACAGATGGGTGGATCACATGGGATAGAGACAACTCCTGTACCTCAGATTTAGATGAAAAGATCGAAAACTGGTAGAATAGGTTGCATGAAGTATCTATGCTACGTTGCAATACGATGACAAAATTGCTACGATGCGTATCAACAGAGGTAAGGAATCTCCCGAATTATGATTTCTTATATGATTTATTAAATGATGCTAATTTATTTTTGGATGAGTTTTAAAGGGAGGTGCTCAAGGAACATTGATTCCAAGAATTTGATCTGGCATTGCATGCTACACTTGCCTGTTGGTGGGGTACGCATAAGGATAGTTTTGCTGATTGGAAGGAATACATGCAAATGATGAAGTTCGGGTTTGGATACACTAATACTCGAATGACTGAAAAATATAGTGGGAAGGATAATCCACATGAGCATTTGGCATGTTGGACTACAACATGGGGCGAAGAGCCACAACAAGAATGGGTGCATATCTTCTATCACACTTTAGATACTGTTCTAATGAATTGGTACCTGGAAACAAAGCTACACCATGGGACAAATGAATGGGATATCTTGAGGGAACGTTTCTTATTAACCTTTAGCTTTGAGGATGGATTTGAGTGCATTGATGAAGCACTCCAGGAAATTAAGGTTTTTATCTTTAGAACACCTGCAGAGTCGGTATAATGGGTTCAACTAGATTGGAGTACCCAGCTGCACCATGCGCTAGAGTGCTACAATGTGACTACAAAATAAGAAGAAGAAGGTCCGTTGAAAAATCAATATTCTAGAGACTGAAGGATGGCATGAGTTCGAAGTTACTAAAGTAGTGAAACCAAATATATTAAAACCTTTGAAGACCAGGAAAGTAAACATTGGGTCCGACACGCAACCTAAGTTTTCAAAGATAGGCGATTATTGGGATGAAGATATAGTTGATAAAGTTGCAGAGTTGTTGTGTGAATATCAAGACTTCTTTCCTACCAAGTTCTCGGACCTGAAAGGAATAGTAGTGGATCTAGGAGTTATTAAAATCACTTTAAATCGTGATGTGAAGCTTGTGAAATAGAGACCCTGCCATCTAAATCCGAAGTATAAGGAAAATGTGTGCAAAGAGCTAGACAAAATGTTGGAAGATGGAATTATTGAGCTAGTAGAAAAATCTGATTGGGTGAGCCCTATGGTTGTCCAAGAGAAGAATCAGCAGGGTGAAATCAAAATATGCGTAGACCTGAGAAAGCTCAATGATGCATACACTCATGACCCATTTCCAACACCATTTATAGATGAAGTTTTGGAGAATGTTGGAGGAAAGGAAGCTTATTCGTTCACTGATGGGTTCTTAGGGTACCATCAGATTAATATTGCGTCGAAGGACCGCAGAAAGACAACCTTCATGACAGAGTGGGGATGCTCTAGTGCATAGTGATGCCATTTAGACTAAAAAATGCGCCTGCAATATTTTCAAGTGTTGTAATTGCAACATTCAAAGAATTCATCCACAAATTCTTAGAAGTGTATTTTGATGACTGGACTGTGTTTGGATTGGTAAAAGCACCACATTGCAAGTTCACATATTATGTTGGATTCTTGTCATAGATACCAAATTTCTCTAAATTTGAAGAAATGTATCTTTTGCGTGCCTTATGGGATATTGCTAGGCCATGTGGTATGTAAGCAATGACTAATGGTAGACCCTGGGAAGATAGCAGTGGTTGTCAATTTAGAAGCTCCAAAGAATGTAAAGTAGTTGCGTGCAACGTTGGGCCACACCAACTACTATGGAAAGTTTATCAAGGCTTTTGCACAAATAACTGTGCCAATGGAGAAATTACTTAAGAAGCATGTGACTTTCTGCTGGGATGAAGAGTGTTAGTGTAGTCTATATGTGTTAAAGGAAAAGATCGTGATTGCACCCATTTTCGCATTCCTAGACTAGAAGAAAGAATTTCATGTTCACGCAGATGCCTCTTGTATTGCGTTGGGTGTGGTATTAACCCAGCCAGGCAAAGGCAAGAAATATCACCCTATAGCCTTTGCGAGTAGGAAACTGTCAAAGGCCGAGAAGAACTATTCAACTATAAAGCGCGAAGGATTGGCTATGGTCTACGTGCTGTAGAAGTTTCGACATTACCTATTAGGCATGCATTTCAAAATGTATATAGATCACTCCACCCTCAAGTACCTGGTCAAAAATCTTGTGTTGGGGGGGGGTGGGGGAAGATTTGTAGGTGGTTATTGTTGTTTTACGAATATGACTTTGAGGTGATTGTCAAGCTTGGATGATTGAATATAGGTCTAGATCATCTATCTAGAATTGAGATAGGCCAAGAACCTACTAATTTGGAGGAAAGATTTCTGGATGCGTAGCTCTTCGATGTACGCATTGCAGATGATAATTTTGCTGATATAATCCAATTTTTTACTACTAGAACAACCCTGGAAGGATACTCTACACAACATAAAAGGAATTGGTGGTCCGTGCAACTAACTTTTATGTGATCACAGGACACTTGTATAAGATGGGCACTCATGAAATACTGTGCTGATATGTTTTTTACTTCAAAAGCTCTAACATCCTCTCCATAGCACATGGAGGAGTGGTGGGAGGACAATATGCAAGCAGAGAAACCACGCAGAAGATTTTGCACATAGGATTATGGTGGCCAACGGTGCATAAGGATTCTAAGGCATATTGTAGGGCATGCAATGCATGTTAGAGGATGGGAAAGCCATCGCAAAAGGTTGAATTTCCTCTAACTCCTTAGATTTCATTACAAGTGTTTGATAAATGCGCGATTGACTTTGTGTGTCCAATACAAACACTAGGGAAAAAGACGGGCATATGGTACATTATTACTGTAACGGAGTATTTGACAAGATGGGAAGAAGTACAACCATGAAAGAATGTAGTGCTACTACAGCTGGGAATTTCCTATTTGAATATGTCTTAACAAGGTTTGGGTGTCCTAAGATACTGATGAGGGATAGGGGTACACATTTTCTAAATGAAACTATGCTTGAAGAATTCATATGTATCATCAAAAGAGTACGCCCTATCATCCTTAGGCAAATGGTATGGTTGAAGCATTTAATAAAATCCTGGAGAACGCATTGACAAATATCTACAATGCGCAGAGGAACGATTGGGATGTACGCATACCAGTAGTCCTATGGGCATATAGGACGACGTGCAAAAAGTTAACAGGCCAGACTCCATTTAGGTTGGTCTATGGGTTAGAGGTTGTGATGCCCATGGAGTATACTTTGCCAAGTCTGTGGATTGTAGCATTGAATGATATGGTAGACCATGAGACAATGGAGGAGTTCCTCACGCAGTTGATGGAATTAGACAAAGACCAATTTCTAGCAGGATTTCACTAACAGGTGCAGAAGGAACGTGAGAAGGCCTGGCATGGTCAACATATTAATTTGCGCACATTCAAGATTAAAGAAATAGTGCTACTATACAATAACAATTTCACAAAGTTCCCTAGGAAGTTTCAAATGCACTGGTTGGGACCCCATGTAGTCAAGGAAATTACAGATGGTGGTGTAGTTCAACTCGTGAAGTTGAATGGGGAATTATTTCCAAGAAGAGTCAATGGAAGTCGACTGAAGTTATATCAATGGGATCCTACCCCTGTGTAATGACTACATGATGGTCATATAGTATTAATACTCTAGGAAAATGTGAGGAAGTACGGGACTATAAACTACACTGCTCAAACACTGGGAAAATGAAGTAAGGGGGCTACGCAAGGGAAGAAAGAAGTACACCAGAAGGAGTTGTGCCAGGGGGGTTGCACCATGGAGGATGGTGCCATGCAACAGGGTCTAAAAATAGCCATTGGATGCACTGTAGCTAATTGGATGGCGAAACTCCTATTAGGAGGAGTGGGTAGGATGCATTTATGGCACAGATATTTGGTAATATTCTACCAAAGATGCATTTATGATCAGAAATTGGAGGGAATGGTCAGATTTAAATTCAAAATCACCTATAAATCTGGCATCCTAGCCTGCATTACAACACTTTTCTTTCAAAGAATTTTCTTCCAGAAAGATTCTTGTATGTTTAAGAAGGATTTGAAGGAGCTTCTTTCAGGGCCATATTTCGCAGACTTTCCTGATTGGAACCATAAGATCATCCTTGAGAAAAAGATTCATCCCATAGAAGCTGCAAGTTCTGAAGCCACTATCTCTGAAGCCACAGCCCCTGAAATTGTGTTGGCAATGGAAGTTACACCATCTTAGCCTATGGTGACGAGGTTTCATAGGCCTAAACCATCCACTAAGAAGAAACAGAATAAACCGAAGGCTATACCGGTGAGGTAGTCACTAAGGAAGGACCCTACAGAGGTTTGACAGAAAGGGAAGATGGACAAGTCAAAAAAGCAACATGAACTCTTAGATCTTGATGAAGAGGATCTTCGTGAAGGGGTTGAAGAGTTGGATTCTGAGGAGGGAGAGCCTATCAGTAGACTCCCGAAGTATATCCCACCATGAAAGGCAAAGCGAAGGTCCTAAAAGATCCTGATTCTGGTAAGTTTATGGTCTTTACACCACTATTTTCAGAAAAGGTGGTTCCTGCACTCAAAATGGAGGATTGAGATCTAGCTGATCACGAGAAATTACTGCATTTGGTGACAAACAAATATTTGGCAAATATATACTATGAGGAGACTGGAGTTACACGACTAGAACCTATGAAGTGGGTCACAAGGGTTGAGAAGGCTAGATTGATGAATATGATATGGGTACTACTTTGAGTAGAACTACTATCAACATGGTGTGCGTACAACAATTGATTACACTAGTTCATGATGGGTGTCTCTGGTTGGGAGATCCCATCCCCATCACAGATATGTTTATCCACTGCATCACAAGGTTTCCCTATCAAGGGGTGGATCCAGCCTAGGAGTTTGTAGGAAATGATAAGGAAAATAAACTCACAGATAAAATGAAGAACCATTTTGGCTTGATAAAGAATTCACGTGGATACACTATCTGCTCCATCACAGACAAGGCAGTGTCGTTTGATGCCCAAATTTTGGCCTACAAGGTCATGGGCAAGTGACGTGCAAATGAGGTGCCTGCGCCAATCATTTCATTGGCTCCACAATGTGTGAAGGGGATCTAGTACAACTGGGTGCAGTATCTCTACAAAGATTTTTTATTGAATTGTCACGAAGCACAGGACAATGGCAAGGCATTCCACTATGCCTGGCTGCAGTTGTTAATTTCCCTAGTTGCGTGGAGACTACCAAAAGATAGTTAGTCCCCTCCATATGATACCGATTTACCCGAGGCCATGAGGTTTGCTTCACTTTGGGCAACAAAGGATCTAGAGAGGGTCATGGAAACAAAGATATTCCAGGTGTTGGTCGAGATGGACCTCCGCATAGTGATTAGGTAGAGGCTAAGGCTATCACCTACCCTATTTGGGTAGTTGGACACCTAGGACGAGTTTAAAATGGACTTTCACAACGTATCCATCCACCCAAGACGAGATCCTAATAATGTATGGTACGAGTTGTTGTACCTAGTCACTGACACACAGATGTACAGGAAGTCGTGGGAAAATGGCCAGGGGAGTGGCTACACCCCACAGGTCTCGGAATTGAAACAAGAAAAGGCAGAGAAATCTCCTCTGTGTAGGTTGCAGCAGCACAGAAGTAAAAGGAGGCTAAGCAGGTAGTAGTCCAAGAAAAATCAACACAAAAAAAGAAGTTGCTACCAAGGCAGCTACTAACAAGGAGTGCGTCATGAAGAAGGCCACATTGGAGGTTTAGGAGTCTGCTTCTCAACATAATATGAACAAGGAAGGGTCTGAGGAGGAAGGAGGTGGTAACAAGGAGTAGAGCACTCCTTTCAAAATCATAAAGAGCCAAAAGGAGATGACTTCTGGACCCAGGAAGAAGTAGAAATTGGACAAGCATGTACATGTAGATCTAATGGTCCTCACTGAGGGGGAGTTGGATGTGATTAGAGATAAGGTCCGTGATGCAACGACCAAACTGTGGCAACAGTTTGAACAATAGTACCAGTAAGCACTAGGGAATGTGCAAAAGGATCTGCATGACTTGTAGATTCAAATGGGTCGACTTTAGGTGAGTTTGGGAAAGGCGAGAAGGATTCAAGCGATCTTAGAGCAAGCGAGCATGACTGTGCCGAAAATAGATAGGACCCTAGACCTTAGAGTCATTCCATTACCATAGGGATCACTGCAGGTAGAGGCAATTGAAGTAAACACCCATCTTAGATAGATCAAGGATTTGGGTGTCAACTTAGCCGCCTTGCCTATTCAGACCCTCCATGTGCTTCATCAGGGGGTATCAGACGAGCTTAGAATCAGGGAGCAGTGTACCATGAGTTATCAGCAAGGTAAAGATTAACAATGAGTAGATCTTCACTGAAAAGGCTCAGGTATTGAAAGAAAAGGAAGAACTAGTTGTGCGAAGCCTAAGCTTGGAGGCAACGATTACACAGGAATGTAAGACGCTGCTAGAACTTCACATTCCAGAAGATGTAGTAGAAGTAACGAAGATTCATAAGTTGGCTACTGTAGTTAGAGAATAGAAGGATGAGGTTGTCCAAGTAACATTTGAGTTCCAAATGAAGATCTTAGAGCTCGAGTTGAAATTGCAGCCCACTCTGCCATAACTTTGGGAGCAATGCAAAGCAACCATCGGGGAAAGCATGGCCACTTTTGATGCAGAAGTCACAAGCTGCACAGTAATCTTCGAGTAGGCAATGGAACTATGGATGACTCTGCAGGACGACCCAAACCTGTAGAAACTTGGCATAAATATCTGGAAGATGCAACAAAAGTTTGATTAACTCAGGGTGAATGCACGCACTTTGGCGCCAGTCCAGTGCTTAGCTCAATTGCAAGAAGGAAAACAACTACAAGCACAAATTGAAGAGCTGTAGAGAAAATGGGCCATCTTAAAGGAAAGAATACAACCATGGATAGAGGAAGAAAGCCAACTTACTCTATTAGTCCAAGAGAAGTTAAAGGCACTCCAACAGACACAAAGGATGATGCACCTCATGATCGAAGGCTCGACTACAGAAAATTTAGTAGAGGAAGTGCATCGGGCCATGGTGTAGATTTCTACTGACATAGAGGCATTAGAGGTGGAGTTCAGTGACCTCTGCAATAAGATAGATGTGCCAGCTAATTGACTCGAGGGTGACTCACCCAATTTGTGTTGGGGGCCTATTGGAAAGGGGTCCCTAGGTCTAGTTAAGTCAAGTTTTGAGTCAATTTTGAGCGAATTTTGTAATATCCTTTTAGCAAATGTAAATTCTCTGCAAAATGTGGAAGCGAAGAGAAAATCTAGTAGAAGCCAAAGGGACTTTATTCTATTAGTTGGGTAGATGATAGAGTTTTTTTGAGACCCACCCATGGTCCGTAGACCATGATATTACAAAGAAAACGTTGTGAATAGATGATTCATAGCGAGTCTAAGTATCAAGAAATATAGAAGAATCATTTTAAGGGAAAAGTGTTAAGGTAGGAAAGGTCTATTTCCTATACTTAGGCAAAAGGGGAAGGCTCCTGCAGCTCAGTGTGTGAAGACCTTGGTAAGTCCACAGGCTGATTGCGCGGTCCCCTGTAGCTGAGTGTGTAGGGAGAAGAAGTTTGTAATTGAACATTTACACTTAATAAAGATTTCTTTGGGTCGAAATTGATGCATATGTGTCTTATCATTTACTTCTGCAAAGTTTACATATCTTCGCTTTGGGATATGTTTTATGTGAATTAATGCTTATTTACTGCGTGAAACTAGTAGATATGTAATATTTATGCATGATAAGTACAATTAAGCACCTTCGCAAAGATCTGGAAGTCATTTATATAGATTTCCATTAGTTCTTTGTTCTAAAGGATTAGAGTTGTGCAAAGGCAGATCTAAGTCATAAGGATATTAGGAAACCATCACACAGGCCTCTGGATGCAGAAACCTGGTTCTAACATCCCCCAATACTGATTTAGGTGAGACTGCAGCCTATGCTATGCAGGTTGTTGCTGAAAGGGCCATCAATTAGGTTTTTGTTGGTTGGCACAGCTAAAGTTGAACCTAGGCCAGGTCCCATCAAGGCAACAATTTCATCTCACTGCTATCACATGCATGACATTGTTTCTATGCTGACAGTCATCGTTGTGGTGACTCGCTTCACACACATGCTTGTTTTCCCATTTTTTGAATCTTTCACTCACTGTTTTCATGCATGATCATTCACTCTTGTTTTCACTCAACTTTGCCATGCATTGAGGCTTTTCATGCTTTCAGTCGCCCCTTGGCGGGTCTAGGTTGCCTTGGCCCAAAGCTTTCCTTTCCTGACTTGAAATGCACATTTTTGAGAGTGAAGGCTCAACCTTCCCCCCAAAAATTGCACAAAGTTGGCCCAACATTGGCCTCTAGGCTTGCTCTGCGGAATTCTAAGAGGAATTTCCTTTCTAGCCCTAGAAATTGCGTAAATGCAACTGTTGGTTTGCAGTCATTTCTGACTGAAATTATGAATTGTGGAGTTTCAGTCCTTAGCAAGCTAGGCTGGACTTTGCATTATGCAGTTCTAGTAGTCAATCAGCCTCTTGAAAGCCCGGACTATGCTTTGCACAATTTTGGCAGTTAGTCTTCCAGCTTCCCGATGAAAATTGCAACCACCCAGGCATGTTGCATGTCAATCCTCAAGTTGGTTTTGGTTTTGGTTTTCAACTGATAAATTTATTACCATGAGTGTTGCTATGTCTCCAAGTATCACAGGTGTTCTTCCATCTCTCAGCAGTACAGGTACAATGGCTACCAAGATAACAATGTCAAAGGACACCATCGAGAGCGCAACTGGAGATGCAAATTAGCAAGTGTCTATGAGCTTTCCCATCCATGAAGACACCAAGTTTTTCATAGACAAGGATATCAAGATGAAATGGCAGTGAATGATACATTCTCAGGCATATTTGAGGAAAATCTGGAAGATCACAAGATCTATGTCAATATACACAAGTCTGGCTTGTACCGAATTACATGTAGGTATCCTGCATTTCCATGCACAGACATGATCCACTGGATTGTCTCGCATACTGATCTAGATACAATGGTGTTGAGAAGTGTCAGCTGAACACAACTTGATACCTTTAGGGCAAAGGATTTTTAGGATATGTATCACTTTCCATAGCCATTGATAACAATGGATACACCCTTCAACAAACCCAACAATAGTGCAAACTCAAGAGATATCTTGAAGTGTTGGGTGAAAGAGCCAGCCAAGTTCAGGAAAACACCCAGCCTAGTTTACAGGACGAAGATACTGTGGAAGGCATATCAGCTCTGGGTCATCTTTGCATGCCGCTTATGTGACCAAGAGAACACAAATACCTTCCCGCAGAGTTGGTTGATTGTGTTGGATCAACTGGTGAGCAAGCGAAGACTTTGCAACTGGTTCGACGTGATGACTCTCAAGTTGAAGGAACATGTAACAGAAACCTGAAATACACCCAAGGTTAGCAAGAAAATATATACATTTCTGCTTACATACTGGATGCAGTTTGTACCCATTAGCAGTTCCCAGGCTTGGGTTGGGCATGGACACCTTTTGAAACCTATATGCACACTTATTGCAAGTCGTTCTCTGAATGAAACTTTTGTGGAGTTATCACACATTTATCAGACCACTTTCTCACCCTGGCATACAGGATGATCTTCAAGTAGGATCCACCTTGCATGTCATAGGAAATGATGGAGGTGTTGATCAACATAACATATTGGTATGACTTACTCATTCGCACCTTCATACAGATTTACAACAGGGAGAAGGCTCTACATGTTATACTAAATTTTTCCATGGACAAGCTCATCATGCAAGAGGTGTCATATCACATCTCGATAGGGTTGTCAGCGAGACTGCACAGGAAGACGAAGGCACCTTGACCTACTCTTCCTTTGCAGATCAGGTTGTATGAGATCCAGAATCTCAAGCATGTTGAGGCTGAGATGGAGGAATTCAAAAGATTAACCTTCGGAACCAGAAGCTTCAATCTGTATGACACGCATTGCTTAGTGAAGGACCATTATGCGAGAGTGCAACATCTTGCATCCATGGGGTGTGTCATTGGCTTGAGGAAGACCAATGAAGATACTACTATCACTTCTCCAAGATCAATGAACCGGTCAGCATAGTTGTAGAGTGGATAGTAAAGTAGAAGGAAGGAGCATCATCAGCAGTAACAGAGGGTAGCAGACTTGCATGTGTAAAAGGCAAGAGAAAGGTTGTTGATAGCACAAAGGCAGGGAAAAGCTGCAAGTTCAAAGTAGATCCACTTGTATTGAAAGTATATTTGGAGATTGAGGCTAAGAGGTGACAACGCGACAGGAGAATCATGCAAAGGAAAAGAGGGAAATAGAGGATGGAGGAAACAAAATCGGAGTTACAGGAATTGGAGTGGTAACTTAGGGAAGAACAGGAACTATACAAAAGAGAGAAGGAAGTGAAACAAGAACAGGTATAGAAGGAGGCACAACATGCACATATTGATGAAACTGCACCCATATAGCTTATAGACTCATCCAAGTAGTTGGCACAGAGCAAATAGGGTGAGAAGTCGGAGGAGAAGGACTTGGTTCAAGAGATTGAACATATGCTAGAGCAGATGGACACGGATATGTTTTAACCAAATTAAGATAAGGATATTGTCTTCATGCCTCAGAACCAAGAGGTCACCACATCGACTTCACCAGATCTAGAGGTAAAGAAAGTCCCAAGCGATTAAGGAGACACATAAATCCTTGAAGACGATCCGAAAGTGGAGATGCACAACATATCTTTTGATGAGTCACAACACAGAGTTGTGCAGTCGTACAGAGTGCCTACTCCAAATGTCTATGTATCTCCCGCGTAGTTTGAAGAGCGAGTTATTATATCTAATGTGTGCAGACATCCAACCACATTAGCCGATGCTACCAAAGCATATATATTCTTGATAGCAGAAAAAGAGTGCATGGCTAAGGAGTTACAAGAGAAAAAGTAGGGAAGAGAACATATTACAACATCCATGAGAGAAGAGTTGAGGAGAGTGATTCTCGATGAAGTATCATCTCTCGAGATGGCCATGTGGAAGTTGTACTTAAGATTCATCACCGTGCACAAGTCAGTTGTCCGTCTCAACGGTTGGCAACAACGTTGTGATAGGAGAGCACGCATCTTGTTATATCTGCACACTATTGTCAAACAAATGCAAACATGGACAATGAGATACAAAGAAGCCCCATTGCACTTGCCTAAGATGATGAAGCCAAAGGCAGTAGAGTTGAAGGCACGCATCCAGAGTCAGATCTATAACTATGAGGAACTCCTATAACTCATCACCAGTTTGCAAGCTTCACATGCATAGGTGTTCAGAAGCATGGATGTAATTGTGCACACGCATGCCATCCCATCCATCAACACACTCACCGATGTGAAGACAAAGAATCAAGTCCGACTGGAGCTGGGCATGTACTTTAATCAATTAATGTGGATAGCCATCAACACAAACTTAGAGATTAGCACAGACATTATTCATCAGTATGTTGCTGGTTCAACTGCACTCAAGACTATGATGCACATGCTATCAGATGAGTTAGAAATAGGTGTCAAATCAGTGTACCTAGATGCAACGAAGGCAAGAGTTCACTTTCAGATGGATGTCACCATAGAGTATATGGACACCATCACGGACTACCAAACTTGGCATCAGTTTGCGACCATTGATCATCACGAGGATGTCGAAGAGTTGGTCTTCCCACAGCTGTTCGAGTCTTAGTAATGTATTGCGTGGCTTACTCAAGCCTATTTTTTTCTCACATGGGTACATGTACAGATTGTAATGTAACATGTTGTAAAAGTGCAATACCAAGTGTCGATAGTAGAATGTAACAGCTAGGTTGTAGTTGAAGAGTCATGAGGGTAGCTGAAGAGGCACAAAGGGTAATGTCAAGGATCACCCCACCCTTTGCTATTTATAGAACCTTATGATTAGTGTACAGGCTTTTGGAAGCCAAGCCTCCTATAGGTATACCTTAGAGAAAGCTTGGAGTGTACTGTAACAAGCCTTGGCTTCTACACATTGCAGAGCTAGTACATCTCTTTGGAGGAGCAAGTAGCAGTGACTATAACGTTCCGCTATCAGGACTAGTGGTTGGTCATGGTTGTATGTATGATTGGATCTTTCACTTTCTTAATATAGCAGAGCCAACATGTTTCATGCATATGTTGTTATTGTATATTGACTATCCTTATTACTTTAATGATATATGTAGCTTTTATTTACGCATGTATGTATGGACTATTCCGTATATGTTTGTATGAATCTTATCGAAATGTGCTATTTTTATAAACATCACCTTGGATCGTTGGCTATCCCACTTTCTAGCTTGTGATATCTTTCTTCTCGTGTGTTCCCTTTCAAGTTGCATGTTATCATAGGTTTCTAAGGGGTGCACCAATCCCCCGTTCCATGTGTTGGAGCCCTTCAAGCACCTTCCTTAACTTGCTACAAAGGTCACACCCTTGCTACCAATAAGGACATCTTACTTACCTCTGCACGCAACCACAGTCAAGGCGATACCATACTACCCACTGCTGGGACTCCTACACCAAATGGTCTGAGGTCTAGTTGGGACTTCTTACTGGGGAGATCCCCTGACATGTTAGTGGGTCCAACATCGTCAACATTCCTAGCGCTAGAAGGAGTGCGAGATGACAAGTTTATTCCTCACATCCTTTTTTGAATCTTCTCACATCTATCATGGATATCATTAGAATCCTCCCTCTGTAATGTTTATCTAATGTACAACCCTTTAACATCACAAAGGAGTTTTATTATCTCTTGTAGAAATTCACGTACGATGGTGAAGGTGAAGTGGCTTGGCCTAAGTACTTACATGTCTTTCTTGCATTGTTGGATGATGTAGATGAGTTTGATAAATTCGAGGTCAGCTTGCTGCTTTCGCACACACTTCGTGAATCCCTAGAACGATGGTACGACAACCTACCTCACAATTGTGTGCACTCACTTAAGCTTTTTTTTTATCTAATTGAATCTAATTCCCATCATTTGATCTTGAACCTCTTGAAAAAAAACTGTTAAAACAATGAAAGACTCTGCAAGAATCACCTATGGATTTTTGGTAGCACTTCCATGTACTTCAATTTGAAGCTTCAAAAAACCAGATGAAATTCCAATATATTTCTGATAGATTTGAATGTCTCCTTCACAAATCATTCTATCCCAAAATGAAGTTGAAGTTCAAACCCCACTCAACATACTTCGGAAATGTAGATTTGAAATCATAGGTAAATGCAATTGTTGTCACAAGTGACTATCCACCTTTCCCTCATCAAACATTTTTGCCACCGCAAAGTGTTGTGAGAGAATATGCACATGTTTCTATTCAACTGTCACATCCTCCCATCATCACTACTCTTAATTTCTGCACTTATTTTGTTGGGGATCCCATGGGTTGTCACACACACTTGTTACCTCAACCTCTGTCTTCATGTTCTTTTGATCCTCTGGATTGCATTGTCTTTTGTTCCTCTGTTCCGAACTCTACACCTGTTGTGAATGAGGACCAAGCCACCGTCAGAGTTGGTGTTTCACAACCATCTTGCACTGTCATTTATGATGACTATGACTGGGAACCTAAACATCAACGTGCGACAAAGGATGACCCCCTTCTGTCCACACATCCTCCACTTTTTCTTGCCATCTTTGGTGATTTTGCTATCTCTGATTTTCCTTGTGTAAATCCATCCACAAATGCATTTACCTCCGATCATTCTTAGAACACACTCGATGTTAGTCCATCATCCACAACGGAGAGGACAAATTATTCATTGAAAATCCACTTGATTTCCATCTGCTTTTCCTGGAAATGCAAAGGGTGAACCTTCTAACTTCTCATCTACCCCTCCGTTTGATTTATCAGATCATGAGGATGCCAATGAACTTATTGATTTTTCTGATCATAACTGTTGTGGTCTATTTACTCCTATAGTTGATCACGATGTTGATTCTATCACTGTTGATCTTTCGAAGCCACCTGTTTATGATGATCTATCTGTTGAGGAAGTCGAAACCCGACAGGCTGTCGAGGCACCTCAACCCAAACTGATGGTTATGTCAGGACCTCACTATCCTGAGGCTGGTTTCACTTCCGATCAAGAAATTTTTGAAACTCCCAAGGCTCCTCATCACTCATCTATATGCATTGAAGATCAATCTAACATATTTTTCTTCCTCCACTCGAATCACACGATCCCATCACTCTTGCATTGGAGGATTCTTACATAGCAAGCACACTTGTACGTTGTAATTTTTTTGTCTTTCTCACATTTACTTCCATGTCACAGTCAAGAGAGTGTATCACAGCACCATGACAAGTCCACAAAATTCATGCCTTGCGCTTTCACTCATTTTTTTTCTTTCTGTGGACACATTTAAAATTCGAGTGTGTTTGTCTTCAATGTTATATCTTTCATGTTTGTTGGTTTGCGCCACTGTGTTGTTTGCGAACCATGCCTTCACCAACATGGGTCAACCAATGGCTAGTGGCTACATTAGAAATATCACTTCACATGATCAGGCCCATGCACCATTAGGTTAGGAGTAGAAGTAGTGTTTGCTTTATGTCTTGTTTTCTTGTGTTGTAACATTCTTGTTTTTGATAAGTTAGCTATTAGATAAAAAATCAAAATTCGAAACGAAAAATGATAAGTTAGGATATGGTCCAAAATCAAGATTCAAAATAAAAATGATAGGGTAGTTGCTCTAAAAAAAGAAGGCAAAATGAAAATGATAGATAAGAAACAAAAGAAAAATATTTGATTTAGAAAATAAATTAAGGTTTCTAGCTGAAATGCACCTTTGAAAAATGTCCTTTTTGATTAATCATGCTCAATTTCTTTAATTATGATTTAATTGTTGTAATAAAGCTTGATAACCTTATAAAATAAGTGACAAATGACACTTTTGTCGTATTGGTAGAAATGACAAAACAACACATCGGGGGCTAATAACTAATGCGTACTTTTCAACGAGGATCCTTCACTCCACCCATATCAACGATGGAGGAAGCCTTTCGGCCCCCCTTGGCCATTTCCCATTAATGCTAGGCGAGGGGTCCGAAAATAATTTTTCATGGCTGCCACTTTTTGCAATTTGGCGCCTCCGAAATGTTACAGACCCTCAAGGCCCAAAACCACAAACCATTGTGACCCCCCCCCGCGCAAAATACGCTTCTGGTTTTTTTTTCCATCTAACCGTTGACTTCTCCCGTGCCTTGTGCATCCATTATATTCCATCCAATAATGAACCTCCACATCATCCATCCGTTTTCGCTTATCCATTCACGACCTGCCACATTATAACATTGTTTCCCATACGCTTCAAAGTCATTGATGTGCCTAATTATCTGTTTAAACATCCGTTAAGCATTAATTTGAATTTCCCCTATAAAATTGAATGCCTATGGCTAGATCTAAACAATAATTTGAGCCCAATTGAATCTATGAATCCTCCATGGCTCCAATCTTTGCTACTTTTCGCTTCCATCCATAAACCAAAAGCACCATTTGTCACTCTGTGTATTTTTGCCACTGTCATCAATTTTAGGTTAAAAATAGCTTCTGAATTTCCCTTGCAATAGTGATGGGTCCTAAAGCAAAGATATAGAAGACTTCCAAAGAAGGGAATCCCTCCATAGTCTCCCTTGCTCTGGATCATATGCCACTTGTATACTCCCTTTTCAATATCAATGACTATGAATGTGAGTTTGATTTCTATGAATTGCATTCATGTAAAATTGAAATATATCGATATGGAGGATTCCATTCGCTTCTGGAAGACACTTCTGCCATTATTTTCCTTTCCTAAGACCCATCAATTCCCTAATCTAATCTCTTGGTGACAAGCCAGGTATGACCCTGTGCAAAGAACAATAATGACTCTGGATGGAAAAACCTTGATTACCATCACTGCTTAGAGCATAAACCAGATGCTAATGGTACCTCCATCTGATTCCCTTAGCCATTTCTCACCTGCATCTCTCATGTACCTCTACAATAAACTCACCTTCCCATAGAGAGCACTTATCTTTGAAATTTTCCTACTAGAAGATGTTGAATTACCTAAGAGAAATCCTCCATATTCATCTTCCATGTTCCCTGAAGCTACTAGATACATTATCTCTCTGTTATCATACCCCCTAGGTTATGAAAATGACTAAGCTATTGATGAATCCATCCTTGGATTCTTTTCTATCTTTAGCAAAGAATATTAACCTACCTTCATGTATAATTATAGCCACTTTCTAGCTGATAATATACATGAACAATTTATGAATTTGACCACACAAGGAGTATTCAGGTGCAGTTCAATTATAATTCATCTAATTTTGTTTCAACAGGGAGATCTATTGCCTATTCAGCTGAACAGACAAGATGGGCAAGGAGTGAATCAGTCTGTGATTCACTGGACAGAGCTAGTAAGAGCAGGATCATTAAATTTTACATTCTCCCAGTTCATTGATTCCTTCATACATCTAGTTCTCCAGTTACTCAACAGCTAGGCAATGCCCAAAATTGGAGAAGAAATTAAAAAGACATTGCACCTATCAGAGCAAACCAAGACTGGTGACTAGTACCTATACCAAAATTATACTGAGATTATGATCTATGGCAGTGAGTTGGCTCCATACAAATTGCCTAAGTATGTGCCAATTTGAATATTCTCACTTGAATGCATTAGGTAAATGATAAATATGGATGAAGTCCATTTTTTCTTGGGTAAGAAGAAATCATAGTTTAAACTCAAAGCTAAAGTAGGGAGTTTCATCTGTAACACTAGGTCTGCAGGTACAAATTTAGACAAATTGCTAAAGAACATGAACCTCCAGCCAGGCTTCACTTGGTCTTATGATCCTTTTGGGATTATTTCAACTCTTAGAGTGCAGTTGAAGGAAACACCTTACATCCATACTCCCAAACCAGAATTGGAGAAGTTCATGAACTAGGAGCAATGGTTTGAAGGTACTCTCACAGAAGTTGATGAACAAATTATATCAACTCCTCAAAAAAGACTCCATCTACATAGAGTACTCACCATAAAAGAACCAGAGAGGAAACTCAGTCAGCTACAAAACCAGGTAAAGAGTACTATATCCTACAAAAAAAGTTGAAAACTAGGCTATCGATGTCATTAGGAAGCAAGCCACCAAAGATAATTGATCTTGGCGAATTGGAGGATGTTTCATCAGCAGGGATCACTGATCCCAAGCCTCCCTCTACTTCTTCAACTCTTTCTTTAATTGAACCTATGGAGAATATCCAATCAACTAAGACTAGCTCAGCAGGAGATACTAATATCTTCTTAACATTTTTGGAAATCAAGAAAAGGAATGAAAGTCTTAAATCTCAAGTTTACAGTTAGTTTTGGAAACAAACATCCACTTCTCAGCATAGCCTTCTCTCTGCCTTCAACAGTGAAAGAGGAAGGATGCAAATGGCATTTTTGCAGGCTGAGATTCCATTTCCTAAATCCGCAGCAGACTACAAGAAGACCATCTTCTCATTTGATGTGAACCAGATACATCCCATTGATCAAATGGATTTGCATAGGCAATCAGGTGAGATGTTATTTTCAAAAATGACCACAACTGCCATGTCTCTTTCCGAGCTCAGGACTACTTTGTCCAATGTACAGTCAAAACTTAAGATTGAAAAGTTTTCATCCTTGTCTAAAGATAACAAACTAAAATCTTTAGAAGATATCATTATCAAGATTGGATATTATCCCTAGGACTGTAAAGAAATTGAAGAAATACTGCAAAAGAAGAATGTTGATATTACAACCTTGAAGAAATAGTTGAAGCTGCCTTCAATTGAGGATCCACAGACCAAAGAAATGGCAGAAAATGAACAACACAGGGAGGAGATGTTAAAGCTCATTATTGAGCAAAACATACAGATCAAGAAAATGGAGGAGCTAATAGAACAATTTCTCAAGGAAAAAGAGACTGCACAACTTGTTGTGACCTCAGTGAAAACAATTCCAATCATAGGTGTAGATTTAAGCTCATCTCCTACTGACATTGCTTCGTCTTCAACAACAGGTGAAACAACAAGGTTATCACAGGAGCTACAAGAACAAAAACCACAAAATGAGAAGTTACTGTAGAAGTTCCAAGCCCTGGAGTCACAAAATGTAAAAAATGATACCTTGTATGTAGAAGAAATGCAAAAGTCACATAGGTTAGAGGTCAAGGTTAAATAATTAGAAAGAAAGACTCTAATGGTAGACACTTTGGCCCGAGCCAAAGAAGAAATCTGGTTAGATATTGGCCACTCTATAATAGAAGTATGGCCATCCATACAAATCTTTTTTGATCAGCAAGGACTAATTGCTAAATGCAGAGCAGAGATAGAGACCCAAAAGGCAGCATAGGGCACAAAACCCAAAGAAGCATCAAGAATGGTTAGTAAAGAATAATCTATTAACTCAGTTAAAAACAAAGTGTGATGCTTTGAACACTATAGTAAGGAGGTTTCACTCTAAATTCAGTATATTACATAAGAAAGGTTTACCAGAGATAGTATCATCAAATGATTAGCTAGTATAATTGGAGGAATAATGTGAAAGGCTTTATTCCATTGCAGCAGACAACAATCAATTTACAGGGATAAAATGGTAGATTATAGGAAAGGAGCTTTTGGAAGCTTTAAGCTTAGACCTATCATTAAATATGAAATCGGTCATCTTTTTCTCACCAAACCCAAGTTTGAGAGGTATACCGAAGTTGATGAGATACATAGAAGGATGGTAAATCTCGAGATACCTAGTGAGAAAAGGTGGGATCAATTGTGTGAAACAATTGATTAACTTTTCATTCCAACAAGAAGATAGCAGCAACAAAATTTGAAGGAATAGTCATCAACAACTTCCTATCTAATAGGGACACATCATGCAACAATTTTTCTTTTCCTATCTTTTTTCAAGATATCTTGTAATCAGTTTAGGATAGTTTGTTTAGAACTTGTATTAATACCTCTCTTTTATGAGTTATTAAAGGTGGTACCTTTCTATAAGAAATTTTGTAAAAGCATTGACATACAAAGCTATTTCTAGATCACCGGTAATAAAGCAAAGGATTCTGAATTTGGTCTCATACAGTTTCGTTTTCTTCTATAAGTTTTTCATGTGTTTCATTCATTATGTTTATTCTGCATATGTTTAAGCTTTACAGAGATATCAAGTGAGAATAAATGTGTTACAATTATTCTTAAAATTCCTTTCTGAAGTTATTATCATAAAGAGACTGAGACATTGGACTGTCTGTCTAAAAATCTCCCTCTAAATCATAAAATTGTCAGCATCATATGTAATCTTGAGCATAGTTTGTTTAACTTTTGAAAATTGGACAAAGGTTTTCCCACTTATGATAATTTATCTCTTTATCTAAAATCTAAATTAATCATACCTCCTTACTATTCTTTCTAAACACCTTATAAATTCAATCATTTTGTGAAGTCAAATAGCAACCCTTTGATTATCTATTAGCACAATCTAAAAGAGTTAATACATCATTTTTATAGTTTGTTCTATGTATTGGTCCTCCATAAAAACCAAAACCAAAACCCCTAAAACAATATCTTAGATGCTCTAGCATGATCAATTGACCATTATCATCTCAGAGGAACAACATCTTGCATGCATGTTTGCATCTTGCTTTGTGTGTTTGTTTTCCTGTCTGCTTGCTTTTCTTACTTGCTTTTCTTTCACATTTTCTGTTGCTCTTTTCTTTGTTGTTTGTTTTCTTGTTTATGTTCGTAGGTTAGTTTCGCATTAAACTATGTGTGAATCTTGAAACAAGCATGGTAAAGTACAAGAAGACTTGTACAACTATAAATACTTGTTTATCTGTTGTCTAGTCTCTGTATGTAGAACTTGTTGTCTTCAGTTAATGATACAACAATGGAAAATATGTTCTGTTCGAAGTGAACCTTGGCAAAAACACAATGCTTGCATGCTAACTAGTATCACCTACTATAGTCCGTTGTTTTGGGTCAACCCTTTTTAGCTCAGTTGAGTAGAGTAAGGTGAGGGGGGAATCCTTAACAAGTATTTCAGAGGTATATATGGAATACTTCTCTGAAGGAACAACCTCTTCTTCTCTCAATAAGTCGGGATCCCTCTTCCACCTCTCAAATGAATAAGTTCTATGCACATTTCTTGAAAAAATGAAAAAATGAAAATGTGATTTTCTTTTTTAAATAAATAAGGTGAAAGAAGAGAAAAGCTTCCTGTAAAGAGAGGTGATGCAAGTAACTCTACCGTGGTATTGACTAGGCTTGCTGGAAGTGGAGCGATGCTTGTGTTCCTACGCGACTTTGACAGGGTACTATCCAGGCCTGCTAGTAGTGGAGCAACACCAGAGATGAAACTTAAAATCTGGCAGTGTTATTGCTTGTGTACCAATATACCCCTCATCCCCAATTGAAACAAATGCGTTGACTTGGCTTGTAATGTGTGTCGACCAACCAAGAGCATGGTAGGTGCTACATCTTTCAATCAAGCTAGTATGGAAGCCAAGATGATTAGCGAATCGAGCAATACATCCAGAGGAGTCAAACATGCTTTTCATGAAACAAGGTCCATTCAAAGAGTTGGAGTTCTACCAGTGTGTCACCAAGTGTTGTAGAGGCTACAACCACCCTCCAAAATTTTTCCTTAGCTTCATTTTGGAGCCTCCCTACCAACCATCCTTAGCAGCATGTCTTGCACTATCCAAGTACAAATGCTTCAGTTGAGTTTTAGTGGCTTGCTAGTCTATGCTTGTCAACTTGTTTGCCTCCCACCCACAAGATGACACTCTGAGACTTAGTCATTTTCTGGTTGTGATGCTCACATAGGAAATTGCACAATTCTGGAGGGGATCCAACCTTCACTTTGGAAATTGTGCAATCCATCTAGGCTTCTTGCTAGGCTCCATAAATGTGCAATCCAGCCAGGTAGCCTTTCCTCTGAAAAATGTGCAATGTAGCCCAACACTAGGATTCATCTAAAAAATTGTGCAATTCTGACTGACAACCAGGGCTTCAGTCCAGAATTTGCACAATGCATGAGGGACAATCAGACTTGCTCACCCCAAAAACTACACAAACATCATTCCTAGGCTTGCAGATTGTTTCATGCTCCCAGGTTGATCGGTCCTCTCCAAGACTGAGAAATCTTGATTTGCATGCATGGGTTGCTTTTCTCGAAAAAGAAAAAAGGAAAAACGAAAAAAGCATCCCTTGATTTTAGGGATCCATTTTTAGCAGCTGGAGGTTACATGCAAAAACTGTTTTAGAAACCTCCTACCAAGTGTCATGTTTTCTTAGATTTGTGGCATGCATGTCATAAGCCTCATTCTTATCAAAACTTCTTTATTTGATGCTTTAGAGTTCATTCCTCACATCGATCTTGGAGCTCTGACATCCCACATCACATCTAGGAGCCTTCAGCACATTCAGCTCAACTTTTTCTAGGTAAGTTCGCTTTTCATGTCTTTTGCTACTTTTCTGTCGATTTTTTTAGTTCACTTTGTGTGAATGTTATCTAGTTGGTTTCAATGAATGCTTCTTGTTGTTTTGATTCATGTTAGCTTGTAGAAGCATTGTTTCATTTTTTCATTGCATCTCATTGCTGTCACATGCATGGCATTGTTTCTACGCTGACGGTTGCTGTTGTGGTGACTTAGTTCACACACATGCTTGTTTTCCATTTTCCTGAATATTTCACTCATTGTTTGCATGCATTATCATTCACTCTTGTTTGCAATCAACTTCATCATGAATTCAAAATTTTGGTGTTTTCAGCTGCTCGTCTGCGGATTTGGGTTACCTTGGCTTGGACCTTGCCTTGCCCAGATTGCAATACGCATTTCTGAGAGTGATGACTCAACCTTTGCCCCATAAATTGCGCAAATGTAGTTGCTTGTTTGCAGTCCTTACTGAATGAAACTTTGCATTGCATAGTTTTTGTCCTTGGTAGGCTAAGCTGGACTATGAATTACGTAGTTCTAGTAGTTAGTCAGCCTCCTGACAGCCCAGACTATGCTTTCCGCAGCTTTGGTAGTCAGTTTCCCAGCCTCACGGTGAAAATTCTGCAAACTTCCTAGTCAGTCACCCAGGTATGTTTCATGTTAGTCCTCAAGTTGCTTTTGGTTTTCAACTAAAAGATTGCTTTCCATGAGTGTTGTTATGTCTCCAGGTATTACAGGTGTTCATCTATCTCTCAACAGCATAGGTACAATGGCTTCCAAGAGAGTAGGGTCAAAGGACACCATCGAGAGTGCAGTTGGAGATGTAGTTGAGTAAGTGTTTATGAGCTTACCCATCTAGGAAGACACCAAGCTATTCATAGATAAGGATATCAAGATGAAATGGCAAGACATCAGTGATACATTCTCAGGCACATTTGAGAAAAACATGGAAGACCACAGGGTCTATGTCAACATACAAAAGTCTAGCTTGTACTGGATTTCTTACAGGTATCCCGCGTTTCCATGCATGGACATGATCCACTAGATTGTCTTGCATAATGATCCAAATACAATGGTGTTGAGCATTTTCAGTGGAACACAACTTTCTAACTTTAGGGTGAAGTATTTTTAGGAGATGTATCACTTGCCACAATTGGTGATCACGATGGATACACCCTTCAGTAGAACCAGCAATAGTGAAAACCCAAGAGATATCTTGAAGAGCTTAGTGAAAGAGCCAACCAAGTTCAGGACAAAACCCAGCCAGGTTTCCACGATGAAGATACCACGGAAGGCATATCAGCTCTTGGTCATCTTTGCATGCCTCTTATGCGGCTAAGAGAGCACAAAGACCTTCCTGCAGAGTTGGGTGATTATGTTGGATCAACTGACGAGCGAAGGAAGACCTTGCAACTGGTCTGACATGTTGGCTCTCAGTTTGAAGGGACAAGTAATGGAAGCCCAACATCCGCCCAAGGGTCAACAAGAAAAGATATACATGTTTACTTACATATTGAATGTAGTTTGTGCCCTTCAGTAGTTCCCAGGCTTGGGTTGGGCATGGACACCTTTAGAAACCTGTATGCACACTTATTGTAAGTTGTTCTCCAAATGCAGCTTATGTGGAGTTATCATACAGTTATCAGACCACTTTTTCACCCTGGTGTACAGGATGATCTTCGAGCAGGATCCACCTTTCATGTCATAGGAAGCAATGGAGGCATTGATCAACATAGAATATTGGTATGCCTCACCCCTTGGAACCTTCATATGGATGTACACTGCAAAGAAGGATCTACATGTTTCATCGAATTTTTCCATGGACAAGATCGTTATCAAAGAGGTGTCATATTACATCTCGACGGGGTTGTCTATGAGATTGCACATGAAGAAGAAGGCACCTTGGCCCACTCTTCCTTTGTAGAGCGAGTTGTATGAGATCCAGAATTTCAAGCATGCTAAGGATGAGATAGAGGAATTCAAAATATTCACCTTCGACACCAGAAGTTTCAATCCGTATGACCTACATTTCTTAGTGAAGGACCACTCTGTGAGATTACAACATCCTTGGATCCATGGGGCATGTCATTGGCCTAAGGAAGACCCATGAATATACTGCTATCACTTCTCTAGGCTTAATGAATTGGTCAGCATAGCTGTGGAGTGGTTAGAAAAGCATGAGGAAGCAACATCCCAGAGAGCAGCATCATCACTAGCAGCAGAGGGTAGTGGACCTGCGCATGGCAAAAGCAAGAGAAAGGTTATTGATAGCTATTGTAGCAGCTACAACCACCCTCCAAAATTTTTCCTTAGCCCATTTTGGAGCCTCCCTATCAACCTTACACAACACTTTGTCTTGCTTCATCAAGTACTCAAGCTTCAGTGTTTTCCTCAGACAAAGGTAGCATGTTGATCACAGTTGATCCATTCCCCTCATAGGCTGCTCACTCGAACCTAGTCCAGTTGCAAGCTGAGTAGATTCCCCTTGAAAATTGTGCACTCCTAGAGGGAAACCAACCTTCCCTCCAAGAATTACGGCAATCCTCTCTGACAGCCTGCTGAGCTCAAGGATTGCACAATCCTGCCAGCTAACCCTCCCAGCAAGATTTGTGCAATGTTTCCCGGTAGTAGTCTATTCAACCCAAGATTTACGCAAATCTAGGCAGCAGTCAACTACTCTACCCAGAAACTACACAATCCCCTTGGGCGGTCAGCCTAGCTTACAGTCAGGAATGTGCATTTTTCCCAAGCAGTTGAGCACTGGTATGCATGGACAGTTCGGTTGACTAGTTCCACTCAGCACCGAGGAAACTTAACTTGCATGCATGCATGACTTGATCTTCCCGGAATAGCAAGAGACAACATGCAAAAGGCATCCCATGATTTAAGAAGCTATTTTTAGCAGCCGAGGGTTACATGCAAAGTTGTTTTAGAAATTTCCCTCTAGGTGTCGCCTTTTCCTAGATTTGTGGCATACGTGTCATGAGACCAAACTTATTTATTCAATGCATCAAAGCTCATTCATTCACATCAACCTTGGAGCTCTTACATCTCACAGCACATCCAGGACTCTTCAACACATCCGGCTCAACTATTCATGGGTAAGTGGCCTTAACTTGTATTTTTCGGCATTTCTGCCACTTTTTGTGTATTCTCTTGTAGGAGTGTTGTTTGCTTGATTTATTTGAACACTTGTTATTGTTTACATACATTCTAGCTTGTCCTATCTCTATTTCAATTTTCGTTGCTATCTCACTATTGTCACATGCATGAAAATGTTTTGCATGGATGTTCGCCCAACCGGAAAATGACCTCACCCACATGCATGTCAATCTATTTGCTAAATCTTCCATTCATGTTTTGCATGCATTTTTTATCACTTCTGCTATCACTTAGTGTCACCATGCATTTCATTGACTTACTTTCTTTTAGTTTCCCATTGGTGATTCGGGTCAACCTTGGCCCAGTCTCTGCCTTCACCAAGGCTG
This sequence comes from Pinus taeda, assembly GCA_000404065.3. NCBI lineage: Eukaryota > Viridiplantae > Streptophyta > Pinopsida > Pinales > Pinaceae > Pinus > Pinus taeda. The sequence goes on from APFE030418359.1 coordinate 112,972, forward strand.
CATTGCATAATCTAGAGAAGGAAGGCTCACCATCCTCTGTAGATTTGTGTATTCTAGCCCAACACTAGCCTCCTGGACTGATTTTCACATTCTTGGAGGGCAGTGACTGCTTGGCCCAAGAATTTGTGCAAATATGTCCCTAGGCCAGTAGTCCTTCTCAGTTGGAATTGCACATTGCACAATCCCAACAGCCAATTGCCCAACTGGATGCACATTTCATAGATCCAGTAACCAATCCAACCTCCTAGTCAGTCCAGACTACCTTTTGCATAGTTCTAGTAGCCAATCACTCAGCCCCCCAATGAAATTTACACAATCTTTCTCATCAGTTTCCCAAGTATGTGTTGTGTCCTTCCTTGGATTTGCTTTGTTTTCACTAACATATTTCTTTCCATGCATGCTTCTTGTTTCCAAATCTTTCAGGTGTTCATCTATCTTAATGGATTCCAAGAGAACAAGATCTTAGGACACTAATGGTATGGCAGCTGGAGCAATACCTGAGCAGGTGTCCTATGGTATGCCGATCTACGAATATATGAATTTGTATCTAGACAAGTACATCAAACTGAAGTGGCAAGAGGTGAATGAAACATGCGTAGGTACTTTTGGGGAAGACCTTGAAGACTGTCAGGTTTACATGAACATTCATAAGTCTAGATTGTATAGGATTGCATGTAGATACCCCACATTCCCAAGCAAAAATGGTTCAGTGGATCGTCTCCCACACTGTCCCTGAGATAATGATCTTGAGTAGTGTTAGTGGGACGAAGATTACAACCTTTTGGGCATGAGATTATGATGAGATGTATCAAATTAATGAGCCCATGACTATCATGACTCCCCCATTCATCTTTCCCAACAATAGAGGCCACTCTAGAGACATTCTTAAGGATTGGGTAAAGAAGTCAATTTGTTTCAAGATGACCCCAAATCAAATCTATAAGACGAAGATATTGAGGAAGACATACCAATAATTGGTCATATTTGCATGTCAACTGAGTGGCCAAGCGTGCACTCAGACCTTCTCTTAAATTTGGGTGGTTGCACTGGACCAAATGGCTAGAGAAGGAAGACCATGCAACTGGTCTAGCATACTGGCTCATCAATTGAAGGAACAAGTCACGAAGGCTCGACAGCCACCCGAAGGCATTCATGCAAATATTTACATGTCTACCTACATTCTAGATGTAGTTTGTGCCAGACGTAAGTTCGTGGGCTTAGAGTGGGCGTGGTCATTGGCGGAGACTATTGTGAGCATATATTTCAAGTTATTGTCCGAGTACAGCTTCAAAGGAGTGATCATACAGCTATCCGACCATCTTGTTACCCTAGTGTACAGGTTGATATTCGAACAAGATCCACCCTGCATCTCAGAAGAATTGATGAAGGCATTGTTAGGCACTGCAGATTGGTATGACTCACTGGATGGCACGTTCATCTGAGTCTTTAGTGTGGAGAAGCCTCCACATGTTCTTCCAAAGTTTGCTCTGTACGTGCTTGTCATGCAGGAAATAATGCATCATATCTCGGCATGATTAATAGCTAGGCTGTAGTAGAAGAAGAAGGCACCTTGGCCCACTCTTCTGTTGCAGATTGGGTTATACGAGATCGAGAGCATCAAGTAGTTGGATGTCGAAGCTAAACAGATGAAGAAGTAATTGTTCGACCTCCAAAGCTTCAACCCATATGACCCACATTGCATTGTGAAGGATCACTACATGAGATTTCAGTTCAATTGGATCCATGGGGCATGTCATTGGGTCGAGGAGGACTCATGGAGTTATTGCTTCAATTCCTCCAGACCCATTGAACAGGTTGGTTTCACCATATATTGGTTAGTATAATAGCATGAAGCAGCATCATGGAGAACACCAGTAGTAGTAGTAGCAGCAAAGCCAATAGATCCAAGCATACCTATGCACGACAAAGGGAAGAGAAAGATTGTCGATCGCATGGAGGAGAAACAAATATGCAAGTTTCGAGTAGATCCACTTGTAGAACAAGTATATATGGCTATTCAACAGAAGAGGCAACAATGCGACAAGCGAATCACGCGAAGGTAGAGGGATAAGAAGAGAATGGAAGAAGTAGAGGAGTTGCATGCGCTTGGGAGCAACTTCGGAAAGAACAAGAGCTGCGCCAACTGGAGAAGGAAGCACAATAGCAACAGATTCAATAGGGGGTGCATCACGTGCAGACAAATGAAGTAGAACCCATACAAGTAGTGCATTCTTCTTAACAACTGGCATCAAGCAAACGGGGTGAAACCTCATAGGGGAAAGACTTTGATCATGAGATAGAACAGGTTCTTGAATATTTGGATGCAGACATGGAGCAGCAGGAGTTGGAATAGGACACTAACCTCAGGCCTCACCAAAGAGAGGTCGACTCACCTTCTCACCTTCTTCAATGCATCCAGATGATGAGAAAGTCTCAGATGACCAAGGAGGCACTAAGATCCTTGGTGTTAAACCAGAAACAGAGATTCACAACATCTCCTTTGACGAATCTCATCACAGAGTTGTGCAGTCTCAGAGAGTACCGACTCCGAAGGACCAAACATATCCTATGAAATTTGAAGAGAAAGTGGTCATGACTGATGTGCACAAGCATCCAGCTGCGTTGGCTGATGCAACTAGAGTGTATGCCGAAGCCACCAACTCAAGTGTTCATTTTATCATAGCTGAGAATGAGTGAATGATGAAGGAACTACAGGTGTCTAGGGAGGGAGGAGTCTTGGTGACAATGTCCACCCAAGTTGAACTAAAGAAGGAAATAATAGATGAAGTATTTCCCTTTGACATAGTTATGCAAGCATTGTACTCCAAGTTTGGTACCGTGCATCAGTCAATCATTCATCTCCATAGATGGCAGCAACGATGTGCAAGAAGAGTACACATCTTGAAGAATATACATACTACAATTGATAACATGCGAGCATGGACAATGAAGTACAAGGGAGCCCTGCTTCATTTTCCAAAGATGATGAAGGCCAATGTGGTCGAGTAGCAAGCATGTATCCAGAGTCAGATCCAAAACTATGAAGACCTACCGCAACTCATCACTAGCATACAGGCTTCCCATGCACGAGTATTCAAAAGCATGGAGGTTATAGTGCACACTCATATGATCCCTTCACTTGTGACCCTTACTTAGGCAAAGACCAAGAAGCAGGTTCAACAGGAGCTTGACTTGTACTTTGACAAGCTGATGCACACTGCCACCAACCCAAACTTTCCTATCAGTGTAGACATCATGCACAAGTACATTGTTGTTCTGGCCACACTAAAAACAATGATGTGCATGGTCACATATGAGTTGGACAGTGGAGCCCAAGTAGTGTACCCAGATGCTATGGAGGCAAGGTTCAGGTTTCAGATGGATGTCGCAGCAGAACACACAGACACTCTCAAGGACTACCAATCTTGGCATCAATATGTCATTGTTGATCAGCATGAGGATGTCGAGTAGTTGAAATTCTATGGTTTTCTATGTCCAAACGATGTCTTGTTTGTCTTTTCCAAGCCATTGTTCACATGGGTACATATGCATTGTAATGTTGAGTCATGTCAAGTGTAAGTAAAATGTCAAGAGTGGATGTAACAGTCATAGAGTAGGTGAGGAGTCATGAAGGTATTTGAATGGTCACAAAGGGGAATGTCAAGGGTCACCCCACCCTTTGCTATAAATAGTCCCTCATAACTCATTGTATCGGCTTTTGGTCAACCAAGCTTCTACTAAGACTATCTTGAAGAAGGCTTGGATAGTATTGTAAAGCACCTTGGCTTCTCCACTACATAGAGCTAGTACATCTCTTTGGAGGAGCAGGCGAATGTGGCTGTAACATTCCACTATTGGGGCTAGCAGTTTACATGGATGTATTATATGATTGTGACTTACACTTCTTTATATAATAAGAGCCAACACATTTTCATGCACATGTTGTTATTCTAGTTGGATTGCTCCATTTTCTTTAATGATATGTGTTGTTTAACTTACATACTTGTGTATGAATTGATTCACATGCAAATATATGAATCTTGTTGTTAATGTTGTCATTGTCCATGTCGACTACTTTTTTGGACATTACACAGACCTTTCTCATGAAACTTCCTATATCAACTTTCACACTCGTCTCGAATTGACCTATGAGTTTTGTTTGTGTTATCTTACCTTATATGTTGTGATTGCTGCATCTGAGTGGACTGCTCCACCGGAATCTATGCATGTCCTTTGTGTGGTGTGTTCCTAGCCAAGTTGGGACTAATCCCTTTCAACCTGGAGCTCTCCTTCACCTCCTTCCCCCTTCGAAGTGTTGGAACCTCTCATACACATTCCTTGACTCTTTGCATTAGTCACACCCTTGCTACTAATAGAGTTATCTTACTTTCCTCTATGCAACATCGCAGTCAAGGCATTACCTTATGACCCACTGTTGGGACTCCTACACCAAATGGTCTGAGGTATAATTGGGACTTCTTACCGAGTATATCCCCTTGACATGTTAGCAGGTCTAGCACCATCAAAAATAGTGTAGAGGCAAAGCAAAGCTGCAAGTTCAAAGCAGATCCACTTGTGTTGAAAGTATCTTTGGAGATTGAAGCTAAGAGGTGACAACGCAACATGAGAATTGTGTAAAGGCAAAGAAATAAACAGAGGATGGAGGAAACAAAAAATGAGGTGCAGGAGTTGGAGCGAAAACTCAGGGAAGAACATGAGTTGCACAAAAGAGAGAAGAAAGCACAACAGAAACAGGTATAGTAGGAAGCACAACATGCACATATTGATGGAATTGCACCCATACAGGTTATAGACTCATATGAGTAGCTAGCACAAATTAGACAGGGTGAGTAGTTATAGGAGTAGGAATTGGATCAAGAGATTGAACAGATGCTATAGCAGATGGACAAGGATATGCTTCAACCAAAGTTAGATCAGAATATTGACCTCATGCCATTAGAACCAAGAGGTCACCCCACTAGCTTCACCAAATCTGGAAGTAGATCAAGTCCCAAGCAATCAATGAGACATAGAAATCCTTGATGACAATTTGAAAGAAGAGATGCACAACATATCTTTCAATGAGTCACAACACAGAGTTGTGCAGTCACGTAGAGTGCCTACTCTAGATGTCCATGTATCTCCTGTGTAATTTGAAGAGCGAGTAATTGTATCCAATGTGCACAGACATCTAGCTACATTGGCCGATTCTACCAAATAATATTTCGAAGCCACCTGCTTGAGTGTTAGATTCTTGATAGTAGAAAGCAAGTGCATGGCTAAGGAGTTACAAGTGGCCAACCAGGGAAGTGAACAAGTTACAACATCCGTTAGAGCAGAGTTGAGGAGAGCGATACTCGATGAAGTATCATCTCTCAAGATAGTCATGCAGAAGTTGTACTTAAGATTCATCACCGTGCACAAGTTAGTTGTCCTTCTCAATGGTTGGTGGCAATGTTGTGCTAGGAGAGAACACATTTTGTCAGATATGGACACTTCTGTAGATCACATGCATGCATGGACAATGAAATACAAAGGAGATCCATTGCACTTGCCTAAGTTGATGAAGCCAAATGCAGTAGAGTTGAAGGCACACATCGGGAGTTAGATCCAAAACTATGAGGAACTCCCACAACACATCACCATTTTGCAGGCTTCACATGGATGGGTGTTCAAAAGCATAGATTTCATTGTGCACATGCATGACATCCCATCCATCGGCATACTCATTGAGGCAAAGACAAATAATCAAGTCCAGCTGGAGTTGGACATGTACTTTGATCAGTTGATGTGCGTAGCCACCAGCACAGACTTGGATATTGGCACAGACACTATGCATTAATATATTGTTGGTTCAATTGCACTCAAGACTATAATGCACATGTTATCAGACAAGTTGGACAGAGGTGCCAAATCAGTGTACCAAAATGCAACAGAGGTAAAAGTTTACTTTCAGAAGGATGTCACCACAGAGTACATGGAAACCATCATGAACTACCAAGCTTGGCATCAGTTTTCCACCATCGATCATCAAGAGGATGATGAAAAGTTGGTCTTCCCACAAATGTCTGAGCCTTAGTGATGTCTTGCATGGCTTTCTCAAGCCTATTTTTGTCTCACATGTGTACATGTGCAAATTGTAATGTAGCATGTTGTAAAATTGAAAGGCCAAGTGTCAATAGTAGAATGTAACAATCATGTAGTAGTTGAAGAGTCATGAGGATAGGTGAAGAGTCACAAAATGGAATGCCAAGGGTCACCCCACCCTTTGCTATTTATAGAACCTCATAACTCATTATAAAGGATTTTGGGAGCTAATATTCCTATAGGTATAGCTTAGAGAGAGCTTGGAGTGTATTGTAACAAGCCTTGGCTTCTCCATAGTGTAGAGCTAGTACATCTCTTTGGAGGAGCAGGCGATAGTGACTATATCGTCCTGCTATCAGGCCTAGTGGTTTTTCATGGTTTTATGTATGATTGGATCTTTCAATTTCTTAATGTAATAGAGCCAACATGTTTCATGCATATGTTGTTATTGTAGTTCAACTATCTTGGTTACTTTAATGATATATGTAGTTGTTATTTAGACATGTATGTATGGAATATTTCATATATGTTTGTATGAATCTTATGGAAATGTGTTGTTGGTATAACCATCACTTTGGATTGTCGACTATCCTGCTTTCCATCTTGTGATGTCTTTTTGCTCATGTTTTCCCTTTCAAGCTGCATGCTATCACAGGTTTCTAAGGGGCACACCCATCCCCCATTTTGTGTGTTAGAGCCCTTCATGCACCTTCCTTGACTTGCTGCAAAAGTCACACCCTTGCTACCAATAAGGACATCTTACTTACCTCTGCACACAACCATAGTGAAGGCGATATTGTACCACCCACTGTTGGGTCTCCTACACCGAATGGTTTTAGGTCTAGTTGGGAATTCTTACTGAAGAGATCCCCTGACATGTTGGAGGGTCCAACACCATCAAAAAACACACTATATATACATGATACCACATGCACACAACATCATGGATGCAACATGTACAAAATATACACAATAGCAGTACCACACATCCAAAACCACACTATCTCTACCAGGAAACCTTGCTTCTAGTGTCTCTCCACCATCCGTGCTTATCCAATCATGCTACAGACCACGCTTCTTTCATTTCACTGATGCATCCCTCGGTATAGCCTGTACATAATAAAAACATATGCATAATACAAGCATACAATATCAATTCATATCCCCGTGATACTGGCCTCATATATTTGTCATGACTACTTTTCCCACTTGATTCCTCATAGCCATGAACCTCTTCATGCCATTCACCTACATAAGTAATCATTCCTCCACAAGAATGATCCCTGACAACCTTGTCAGACAGTGACATAGATGCATAGATACATACATATATATGTATAACATTAGCATTAAGAAATCATGATCATGTTGGACAACGACATACATACATACATACATACATACATACATACATACGTACATATATATATATATATATAATATATATAATATATAATATATATAATAATATAAATATAAAAATAATATATATATATATATATATATATAATATATAATATATATAAACATTAGCACAAAAACAATCATGATCCATGATGACCGTGTCATACATGACATATATACATGTATACACATACAAACATCAACATAATGATGGTCAAGACATAATTGCTAGATAAATAAGGTCAAGGTTAAGAGAACTCCCTTTATGCATGCAACACACGCGAAACGTCAAGAATAATAGTTCCCAACATAGCCAAGGCATATGACATCTCAAATCCATTTACCTTGCCATTCTTGATTACCTTTCCCATGACTATCCTGCCATCATCCATTTACTCCAATGGACCCAACTAGTCCAATTGGTTGTCATACTCTTTCTTTCAAATACCCTTATACATGCACCAAGCTTCATCTAGGTCTTATCTTACCTGTCGGGTATGACACAACTCTCCCCGAGATCCACTAACTTTCCTCTTTTCCCAACCAATTCCTAAGACTCAAAACTTAAAAGGAAAGCACAAGAAACAAACAAGAAGAAACCACAAAAACCAATACAATAAGACACCACAAACAAAGTGACATGATCATGCACTAGACGCAATCAAGACCGAAAATCAAGCATAAACAAGTAAAAAAAGACCAAAATCACTAGACTAACAACAAACACCATGATTTAATCCCCATGGTTCCCATTAATTCCAAAGGAAATCTCAACTTGAGCCTTCTCCAGGATTTAATGGTAGCCTCCTTTCCATGCAATCCCTTACATCATATTGCCATCAACACATAAATATCAGTGCATAAATAAATATAACAATACACCAGTTATCATAATTTGTTATGCCAATCACGTTGCCTTGTAACCAAAAAAATCCATGCCATGTCTCAAGGGACTCCAATTCCTTTGACAAATCTAGCCATAACTAGAACCAACTATTATACATGTCAAATACGTATTTATGAATAGAGCACATATCCTCATAATGTTAGAAAATTTCAAGGTTAAAATAATTCCTGTATGAAAAGCACTCATTCATTTGGAATTAGGGTTTCCAAACATAGCCAAAGGAAATCTTGCCCAATTCCTTTATTTTAACCTTTTACCTTGTTGCAATTGAGCGTTAGTATGTACTGTCACATCACCCAATCGATAGTTATATAAACAAATAAACTATTACCTTGTCATACTAGTGCCAAGCATGTTTCCCTGTAACTTCTCACACATGTCAACCACATGTTCCATATATCAAGGCAATCATTTATATCAATTTGAAATCAACCTTTACCAAGACTAAAAATCATGTCATAATCCATAGTAAACTCATAGTCTTTAGACATAATGGTACAACTATCACTTGCTACAACTTTCACCTACTACACTCAAGTACAAATCAACTATCTCAACACATATGTGTTAGTACAATCATTTTAAACAAGATCATTTTAACAAGAAATCTTAAAGACACATACTTATATCATGCAATTAATCAAACATCCAATCAACTTGTAAACATATCATGATAAATTAATCAACTAGATGGTGTAATCAAACAGTCAAGCACAAAATATACGACATAAGAAAACTCATACTTTTATGTATCTCAGAGGAGGATATCTTGTTTTCACAATCAATCCATATTAGCATGATATAACTTCATGACATATCAACTCAAACATAAATAAGATCATGATATCCATAACAATAGCTAACCAACATGTTCACATCATAAGCTCATAAACATTTGTCATTCATGCATAACAATCACATATGCACTATCAGTTTAGATTAGTACAACACCACATCACAAATATGTTGGCTCATACCTGAATATCGTAACCATAACAATATGCATAGGTCAATATAGGTTAACACAATACATATAACTTCAAGATCTTAAATGCAATAACCCTAATCATCAAGTTAACTAACATATAACAAAAACAAGCTATATATCATGCTCATCAACAACATATAACCTAATCATCAAGCTAACTATCATATAACAACAACAAGTTAACCTATAACATAGTCATAAACAACATATAACATAATCATAATGTTATCTAACATAAAAAAACAATAGAAATGCATACAATCACATGTTACTATCATTCATGATTATTTGACACATGTGCATATGACTATAATAATCAACTAGCATCTATCATGTATGTAACCATAACATCAATAGACACGTAGATAAACCTAATGTATAGAACCCTAATGCATATAAAAATCCATTAATTAACATACTTGCATGCCAAACATACAATACTTGTATGATGATCCTCTCTTACCCCAAAGCCTAATGTCAGAACCTCATTCTGATGATCTTCATCTCCTACTTTATCTTATCCAACACATTAGCACCATATCATTCCAATGACATCATGATGACCTAATTTCATACAATGAACTTATGCACAAAAACCTTCACCGTGAAAATGCATGCATAACAATGTATAGGCACCAACATGCCTAACAAATGCATATACAGCCATACACTCATGATGACACATCCCACAACAACACCACCAACCCTCACATGGAAACATCACTACAACCATGATTAACACCATGAAAATGCAATAAGCACATGGACTACAATCATAAGCAACACATTTGCAACTGACATGAATGCATGGCCAACACATCATCCATCTAGCCTGAGGGGTGAACCATGCTTTGATACCACTATGTAAGACCCTCCTCCCACATCTACCCAAGTGACCAACGAACCAGGGCAAACATGTGATGAGAAGTTACTATGACATGATTTGACCTCCTAAGTCCCATTAAGAAAGTGGAACTGATGGAAACACACCATGCATACCTTCAACATCAGCAATAGGACTCCTAGGAACCATCCCAACATTTTTTCTAACCATCCCCTAAGTCCTACTGATCTTTTAGACTACTTGGACCATTGATGCTCCCATGCTATCGGCATTCTAGCATCCAGAGAGATCTTGAATCTCCCACAAGCCTACATGCCTCTGTCCAGGGACTACTTCCAACAGACCTATGCCAGTGTCCGAGATATTTAAGGCTCTTTTCAAGCCTATAATTTAGCCACTACCTTGAACTTGTTGTAAGTTCCAAAATCCATTAAACACATGATGACGAGACTAATAAACCAAAAAATAACTCTAGGACTAGGACTAACCATCTCCAATCGGGATTGACACTCTGTCAAATAATTGGCATCAATGCAATCTATAGGTTTAAATAATAGATCTCTAAGCATAAGGGCCTCATACTTATCTAGGATTCGTTGTGAGGCATTGCTTCCTTATCACTTTAGCTAGAGTTTCATCCATTAGGCCAAAGATACATTTCTCATTCATATACAATTAAAAACATGATGGGAGCAATACATAGCCACTATCATAAAACATATACATAACCAACAAAATAACAACAGAAATACCATGAATACATCAGCCATAGAATCCACACATAAACTAGTACATCTACACATGAAAATCCAAGGGAATGAATTTCTCATTAATGAATGTAGAAACCAACTAGGGATGGGACTACCACGTTCCACCCAACCATAGGTTGGCTAAGCCAAATCTCTCTTCAGCTAGTCACCCCCACACCATATTCCAAGCATGAATGTGGGACTCATAACCAACCAAAAAGAACCAAACAAGCATGGATGCTACCGAAATTCTCTACCTACATCGTGAGGAATTTTAGTGCCTCCTATTCTCTCAAGATTTACCATAATCCACAGTCTAATCCAGGGATAACTAGGCTCTGCACTAAGACCCACTCTCCAAACTTTACCATACATCCCATCTTGGGACTACTAAGCCCAATGGAGAGCAATCCACCCCTTGGATTTACCATATATCTCGTCGTTCACTAACAAGGATTCCTAGGCCCACCGAGGCACACATTACTGGATTTACCACAACCCACAGTTTGTTTCAGGGGTTACTAGGCTAGTGGATTTACCATGATCCACAATCTGGTTCAGGAATCACTAGGTCATGTGTTTGTCATTTCGGAGATCCACCCCACTCAACTTAGAATCCATTTGACAATCCAGCTCAACCGAAGTATGATAACCCATATCATCAAGGCTATCTAGAGATGGAAAGGCTAGGCTGAAAACACTATCACATCTAGAAAAACCCATGCCAAGACACAAGACAACCACATGAAATACCATGCATTCCAAACTAGCAAGTAAATCACACATGCAAATCAATACATGCAAAGAATCTTGTTTTATCTTCTTGATCTCGATTTCCTCTTGTGTTGTAATTATTTTCCTTTTCCTTGCTCCAAAACTTCAAGTATGCCACACCCTCCAAGAGTGCTCCAAGAAAACTATAAGTGTCCCAAGAATGAGAGAGATAGAGAATAGAAGAGAGCTCTACCAAAACTGAACTGACCAAGCTTACCCACTGATGCTATGAAGCCTTTTTATTAATGAGGCCTCTATTTTCTTCAATTTCTATTATTTTCCTTCAATTCCTCTTCACATGCAACCTATGACCATTCACCTTCCTTTTCTCCTAATTTCTTTTATTTTCATAAATAAATGTGCCAAAAATTCCATTTTCCTTTCCAAAGCCTTTTCTATTTCCTTTACCAACTTCCTTAGCCATAATAACCAAAATGAACACCCACTAGGATGTTTTTCCCAACATTCAACATGGAATATGTGTCCCATCAATGTGGTATTATATATGTTTACTTGGATTTTTAACCAGGGCTGTTACAATCCCAGTGTTAGTTGTGCATCATTTTTTCATCTAATATTGGAATTGAAATCATCTTGGTATCAATTTCACGTCGAATGATGGGGAATACATCAAGGCCCTCCTTTGATGGTGTTTTAGCGGCTACAACCAGCCTCCAAAATTTCCTTAGCCTATTTTGGAGCCCCCCTACCAACCTTCATAACAACTTGCCTTGCTTCGTCAAGTCCTCAAGCTTCAGTGTCTTTCTTGCTCAAAGGTAGCCTATCAATCACAGTTTGATATCCCCCCCCCTCACAAGTTGCTTACCCTAACTTGGTCCAGCTCTAGGCTCAGCAAATTCCCAATGAAATTTATGCATTTTTGGAGGGAAACCAACCTTCCCTCCAAGAATTGCACAATTCCCTCTGATAGCCTGCTGGGCTCCAAGATTGTGCAATCCTACCAGCCAACCGTCCCAGCAGGATTTGTGCAATTTTTCCCATCAATAGGCTATTCAACCCAGGATTTGCGCAAATCTGGGTAGCAGTCAGTTTCTCTACCTAGAAATTGCACAATCCCATTGGGAAGTCAGCCCAACTCTCAACTAGAACTGCACATTTTTCTCCAGCAATCAGGAAGTCTCTTGCATGTGTAGCTGAGTTGACCAATTCCCTCCGAAACTGAGCAAAACAGACTTGCATGCATGGGTTGTTTCTCCCAAGGAAGCATGCAAAGGCATCCCTTGTTTAGGGATCTATGTTTGGTAATTAGAGGTTACATGCAAGGAGAAATTCTGAAAACTCCCACCAAGTGTCGCTTCCCCTAGATTTGCGGCATGCACACCACAGCCTCAATGTTATCAAAACTCATCAACTAGATGCTACATAGTTCATCCCTCATTTGCAGCTCTGACATCCCACATCACATCTAAGATCAATTGGCACATTTAGCTCAGTTGTCTTGGGGTAAGCCCACTTCCCATGCCTTGCGCTGCATTTCTGTCACTTTTTGTGTTTTCTCTTGTAGGAGTACTATTTGCTTGATTTCTTTGAACGCTTGTTGTCATTTACATATATACTAGCTGTCTTAGCTCTGTTTTAGTTTTCGTTGCTATCTCAATGTTGTCGCATGCATGAAATTGTTTTGCATGGATGTTCGCCCAACTGGTGAACTGCCTCACCCACATGCATGTTGATCTATTTGTTGAATCTTTCATTCATGTTTTGCATGAACAATCAATCACTTCTACTATCACTTAGTGTGGTGAAGTAAAATTATAAGTGCGAACACGAACGAATTTCTCTAGCTCGATGATGGGTCTAGCCACAATAGATACATTCTATGGAAGATTTCCTTAGGTTATAATCAATCAAGAGGGCCTACCTCTTGGTCACTTATCTTTCTTGATGATGTCCTCTCTTGCTCGCTCCAACAATCTCTCGCTTCTTTCTTCAAGTTCTTAAAACAAGTGAACAACAAAAAGACACAAACATAATAATATACATTGTAATTCAACCTACTTAACAATTCAAGAAGCATTAAGACATGGATATATAATATTAAAAAACATGTAGGAAATCAATCGATAGTTGCATATATTAATATCAAAGAGAGATTACAACCATTCGTCTTGACGCTGTAGTCTTCCTCTGACAAGACCAGGTTCCCACACACTTCTGCTAGCATTCCATGATGGCTTAAAAAAAACAATAGTTTAAAGACTCTTACCTTTAGGCTTCACTCCAAACCAAAATGCACTTCTCCCTCATCACAACTAGATAGCTCCAACTAGTAATAGCTTGCTTGTCTACTCCAAAATAGTATCAATACTTTGCAACTATAACACTCACACTAAACCCAAAAACTATCAATTGTGACTAGCTTGTTCTTGGGAAGAAGGGATGTTTATATAGGAAATATGTATGGGAGATGGATCCTCTTCTCATGGGAGAAGGACTTATACCTTGAGGTAGTTCCATCACTATAGGGGAAACGAGCCCAAACTGTCATCATCGACCCCATCTGGCCAAACCATTTACCAAACTTCCGTTACGGAGCTTCTAGAGCTGGAAGCTTTGGCTATAATTTAAAAAACTTTCCATAACATGACCGACGTGACTGAAACACAACTTAGTCGCTTTGGTCAGCGTGAGGAGTAGTGCTAATCTCTACACATCAGCGTAGGGGAGACAAAGGCCATTAGCACTGGTCTTGTAAACTAGGCAAAATAGAAGTTTCAAGGGAAATGGTGCAAAAGGGAAATGATCTACTCATGAAGAGGGACATAGCGAGAGTTTATTCATGAAGGAAAAGCATGCAGGGTTCACTGTAGAGGTACTCAAGGATCAAGGAACATGGAGTATAGGGATAGTGACAAAATGTTGTGTAACACTTAGTGTCTCCATGCATTCACTAACTTACTTTCTTTCAATCGCTCGTCGGCAAGTTGAGCCTGCCTTGGCCTCATCTTTTCCTTCACCAATGATACATTACACAATATGGAGAAGGAAGGATCACCTTCCTCTCCAGATTTGTGCATTCTAGCCCATCACTGGCCTCCTAGACTGAATTGTGCATTTCTGGAGGTCATTGGCTGCTTGGCCCAAAAATTTGGACAAATCTTCCCTTGGGCCAGCAGTCCTTCCTAGCTGGAACTGCTCATTACGCAGTATCAGCAGCCAACTTCCCAACTGGACTGTGCATTGTGCAGTTCCAGCAGTCAAGAAGTCTCCCAACAGCCTAGAAGGTGCCTTGTGTAGTCTTGACAGTCGACCTCCTGACCTCCCAGCCAAAATTACGCAACCTTTGTGATCATTCACCCAAGTATGTTGCAAGTCAGTTCTCATGTTCATATTGGTTTTCGACTGACATATTTCTTGCTATGAGTGTTTCCATGTCTCCAGGTATCGTAGGTGCTCATCTGCCTCTCAACAATATAGGTACAATGGTTTCCAAGAGAGCAGAGACGAAGACACCATTCAGAGCACGCTTGGGGATACAATTGATCAAGTGTCCATGGACTTACCTACTGATGAAGACATCAAGTTGTTTATGGACAAGGACATCAAGCATTAGCATCAAAGTCAGCAACATCATGAACAATAGCTGAAGGCAACATAACAAAAGCAGCAAATGCAGTGAACGTGAAAAGTGCACAGTAGAGAAGGGTTCTATATTTTTAGCAGGGGACACACTTCTAGGTAGGAGGTACTCTATTCTAGGAAGCTTTTGCCATGCAAGTTAGGTGCTTTATTCGAGAATCCCAAGAGTGGTGCTATTGTAGCAATAAGGAATTCGTTTATTTTGAGTTCTTCATTAGTGCATTGACAGTATATTGTTTATTCCATGCAATACCTCAATAGTGTATGATCAAATTACAGTTAAGATTGTCATAATATTTTGACTTAGCCTCCTTTGTGGCCAAAGGGTTCTCTCAAGCATAGGGGATTTATTACGATGAGACTTTTTGTCCTGTAGCAAGCTACTCATCAATCAAATCCATTCTAGAACTGCCATCACAGATGGGATGGAAGATACATCAGATGGATGTAAAGACAACATTCCTCAATGGCATGATTGAGGAAGAGGTGTATATTAAGCAACCTAAAGGATTTAAAACCTTCAACAAAGAGTCACATGTGTGTAGACTCAAGCGATCACTCTATGGGCTGAAACAAGCACCCCATTCTTGGTACACTAGGATCGATAGTTATTTCACCGGGTTCAGATTCACCAAAAGTGAAGCAGATGAAAACCTTTACCATATTGTGGTTGAAGGTAAATTTTTTATTATTGTTTTATATGTCGACGATTTGATTATGACAAGCGATGATAAGCGGATCAAGTCTCGCAAAGAGGATCTTGCAAGAGAGTTTGAAATGGAGGACTTGGGGCTCATGCACTACTTTATGGGGATGGAAGAATGGAAAGGAGATGATGAATTTTTTGTCTCTCGGGGCAAGTATGCCAACAAAATACTAAACATGTTCCACATGGAGAGAAGTAAACCCATGGATGCTCCTCTAGTAGGTAAATGGAGGAGGGAGGATGCTACTTCTGGTGAAGTAGTGGAGGCTACTATATATAAACAAATTGTGGGTTCACTCATGTATTTGGTGAACACATGACCATACATGTGTTATGCAGTTAACCAACTTAGTCAAGCTATGGTTAATCTGACCACACTGTATTGGAAGGCAACCACACATGTGTTGAAATACCTCAGAGGCACCACTTAATTTGGTATTTGGTACAGATGGAGAGAGAGAGTGAAGATTCAAGGCTTCACTGATGCAGATTTGGTAGGGATTCCATTCAATAGGAAGAACACATCAGGTGGGATATTTAGTATTGGGTCAATAATTGTTTCCTGGTACAACAAGAAACAAAGATCAGTTGCACTCAATTAAGTAGAAGCAGAGTACATGGCTGCTAGTCAAGAAGCTTGTGAGTCTATTTGGATGAGGAAGATTATTGTTGGTTTTTTTGGTTAGTAGATAGATCCAATAGTGATTTACTGTGACAATCAGAGTTGTATCAAACTCTCTGAGAATCCAATTTTTCATGATCAGTCCAAGCATATTGATATCCGGTATCACCATCTTCGAGACTGTGTGCAGAGGATAATCATGTTGCTGGAGTACATTCCTATAGAGGAGTAGGATGCAAATAAAGGCATTATCAAGATGAAAATTTGAATTTCACAGAGTCAAGATCGGGGTAGTGGATAATCCATTTCTTGTTGAAAGGGTGTGTTAACAATAGCAATAAGAAATCCTAATTTAATTTGTCCTTGAATTAAATTAGGAATTAAGTTGAAATTCTATTCTCCTAGCAACTTGTAAGAGTTAACTAAGTTAATTTGACTTAGTTGGCTTAGTAAATTCGAGTTGGAAGTCTATGTAGATTCATGTAGAGTGATTCCTAAGTTTTAGGGGTCCAGGCTAAGTTCTTTTGATTTGTAATTAATTAACTCAGTCTAACTGAGTTATAGTCAGCTAAACTAGTTCAAACAGTTGGAGGAACTAGTAGGAGGTCTATTAATGGGGAGCAACTTTAGTGTAGCTTCACTGCTCCACTAGTTAACTGAAGATTCACTCATAAATAACTCATGCATGTCAGTTCAGAGGAAGACCCTATTGAGCTTAGAGTTAAGGGACAATGTACTATTAGTGGTATAATTTTCTGAGTTGTACAAATGGTGCATGCAATTAGTAGAAGGCCTATGCTGGATTGCTTAGTTATGAGGGGGGAATTTCCCAATTAAATATGGGCTAATTCCCTCAGGAATCAAGGAAGTAGGGGCTTGGCAGGCAACATAATTGGCTA
Source organism: Pinus taeda (assembly GCA_000404065.3). Taxonomy (NCBI): domain Eukaryota; kingdom Viridiplantae; phylum Streptophyta; class Pinopsida; order Pinales; family Pinaceae; genus Pinus; species Pinus taeda. Next base: position 130,552 of record APFE030418359.1, read on the forward strand.
AGTGTTGGCTTGAGTAGGTTTGTGATGTAGAGAGATAGATTGTACTTATGCAGGAATTGTTCAGGTTGAACAAGCATTGTGTTTTCTTCTCAGATCTTCTAGTTAATGCAATATAGATAGTTGGGGTATTGAGAAGTTACTTTCCCCAAAGAAATATTGTGTTATGTGCGATTGAAATTCTTCCTTTTCTACTTAGGTTTTTATCAATCAATTTTGGATTTCGTTAATGAGTAGAGTAGATTTAGAGTCTTTTGTTTTAGCATATTACATACGCAGTTTGAATCTACAAGTAAAAATCTACACTGGAATAGTTTCTTATTGGAGGAATGTATATTAGGGCTTATCGTGATGATAATTAAAGATCAAGAAACCCTCCAAGGGTGGAAGAACATGATGGACTAGCTAGCATTTATCAGTGACTTTGCAATAAACCAGATCCTATACTTGTAGTCATTCCATCTATTCTAGGCACTATTGATATGCCATGTCCTCTTGATGGTTTCAATTAAGTTAAATATTTTCTACTTCACTTGGAATTTACTAGTTTTGTGGCATAATGTATTGCATAATGAAGGAGTGGTAAAGGTTTATTTATTTATTTATCTAGTTAATATATAGATTTTGGGATTAAACACATTAACTTTTACCATTATTATAGTTTATAATCTAATAAGCCATACTTTTTTTTATTATATATAATTTAATATATATTTTTTTAATTACAACACCAAAATATCATTTTGTTAATAAAACAAAATTACATATAGATCAATCCCAACTTCTCAAAAAGTCTAATGGTAATACATCAACGATAGATAGATTGAGCATATAAACAACTCCCTAAAGTAACAAGAAACATAAAATATAGAAGTCGCCAAAATAACACAGAAAGATACAAAGCCCCAAGGATTAGCTCAGTTGGTCAAAAATCGTGCCTCGCCATCGAGAGGTCATAGGGTCGATTCTACCTGAAGCCCTTGGGGTTAGATCTTGCTAGTAAGCCAAGAGGCGATTAGCATAGATTTTTCTGTGAACATAGCAACCACTCACTCACCACGGTATTCGTGAACCACACTTAAAAAACACAAAAAAAATATAACAAACCACCCAATATCAAAGTACCCTAAATACCATATTTCCCAACCCATACACCAAAAAGTACCCTAAATACCATATTTCCCAACCCATGCACCAAAGAGTAGCGAATACATGACCTCACAAAGAACAACCATTACTTATAATATTGCTGAAAAAACCATAATAATAAATTTAAGATAATATTTTATCCCAACCTAAACATCAACATCTCTTGAACGTTTAGAAAAAAGGCTAATTTATGATGTCACTGCTTACCCAATTAAGCTGGGGAGAGTTTTTATTAAATAAATTATAAATTGATTAAGAATATCACTGACTGGATTTTTCAAAGATACGAGGAGAGATTACATGCTTGGGTCTCAATGAAATACAAAATCTCTAAGTAAAAGGGCAGGGTAAAGGGAAGTGTTTATAATATAAATTATATAAATAGTAAATAATGTTATTTGTTTTATATAGATTATATGTTAATTATATTTATACCAAACCTGCATTACTGGATTCTTCAAAGATACCTGACATTATAATCCAACCATGGCCTCTTAAATTTGCTAGGAAAGCAGAAATGGGGTGATGATATTATTGAATTTAATAATGATTTTATACCTTAGGTGCATAAAATTAACATAGGGTGATTATATTTGTTTATTAATTATTTTTTTTTTGTAAGCTAGGATGGTACTCATTCTATTACTTTGATCAACAGAACATTACAGCATATCCAAAAAAGATAGTTTAAGCCCGCCCTCTTGGGGAAACCGGGACATAGCACCATCTATAGTTTTTAATAGCAGCCCAAAAATAATAGATCCACAGTCTAGCAGACTTAGCTAAGTAAACTATACAGTCTTGAAACTTACTAAAACTATTGCTAAAACTACTGGTCTGAATAACATGATTGTTCCTATCTTGCACATGAACAGAACCATAACAAAAAAACCATTTGTAGTTTCTAACCATCAAATAACTCAGTCGTTGCCACCATCAGTATGCTTGTTTGCAGCTTCTTTTGGTCCAGAGTGGTCCCGATTCAGCATTTGCTGGATAGCATCCAGCTGTTCTTCCTGCTTTGTCATAGCTATACGCAGATAGCTCAGTTCTCTGCGAATAGTTTGATCTCCGAGAGCCAGCTCCACCATTTCTTTGGCCACGTGCTCCATGTCCTTGGCAAGGAGTCCCTTCATAACCCAATAAATATGCAGCGATTGTTTTATTAAGGACATCCATCCTCTGGTATGGCCTGGATCATGAAGGAGGAATTCCAATTCTTCCATTTCCTCATCCGACTGATTCTGCAACGCTTCCTCTTCAAGGTAGTCCATGATTCTGCGCACAGCTGGGTGGGAGTGACGGATAAAGGCCTGCTCAGCCCGACGAATGCGGAGGTTGACAGTTTCCCTGGGTTTTCTTCCCTTGCCCGAGCGCCTGGAAGATTCGCCCTCCTCCTTCTCAAGCTCACTCTGCCCTTTGCCTCGCTTGCCCGGCTGGTCCCTTTCACTGTCGGGAGAAATGCTGTGCTTTCGCAGGCCGGAGCGACGAGTCCCCGCTTCCTGATAGTCGGGAGGATCAATCCTCACCTTCTGCTTAGCCTTTTCAGCTGGGTTCTTGTGAGGGTTCCGGCGGTCGCTCCCACCTCTTTTACCCAAATCTTCCTCCTGGGCGACTTCCACCTCATCCGGTGTGGAACGACGCTTCCTCATGCCATAGCGGCGAATATTTGTTTATTAATTATTAATGGTCACGTTTATGACTAATTTATTTTATAATTGATGTATTTTAATAAATATAAAAAAAGTTAAAATTATTTAAAATATAAATAATTTTTTATGTTTTTACAATGAAATAGGTTAATAAATAATTTAAAAATAATATGGATTGAAATAATTTGTTAATTAGGTAAGATATTATTAAATTTAAAAATGATTTTATAATGATGAAAATTTATGGAATATTGTATTATTTTGTAACGATGAAAATTTATGGAATATTGTATTATTTTGTGAGGAATTTAAGGTTTTGAGCAAATATTTTATATATCTTTCGGCATTGAAAACTTAAATGATAGAAGTGAAGAGTGTCAAACCAAAAAGGAATAGAGGATAGAGAAAGAATATCACTGTGATGTGATGTGAATATTGATGAATTATTATTTATAAATAGCTATAAATTATTAATTTAATTCTAATAATTTTTTTTATTTTGTTTATGTAAGCTTGGTAGGACTACATCTCATCATGTCCAACTCCTCACTCCGGATCCGGATTATCAGAAGATTTGAACCCAAGACTTTTGGTTGAGTGAGACTTCATTTCTACAACCATTTCCAATTGAGCTACTAGAAATGGGACTTAATTTAATAATTATTAAATAACTATAAATTATAAAGTATTATTAATAGCTATTAATTAAATAATTTAGGAAATATAAATGATTAAAGTTAAAATCAATATAAGTTAAGAAAAGAATGGTAGAAAAAATAGAAAAAATAAAAATAAGAATTGGTACTAGGAATAAATGAAATGTAACATTAAATTAGTAAAATAAAATTTCAATAATGATTAGGATTAGAAGTAATATTTATTTTAAATATTAAATTAGTATTGAAATATTAAATTATTAAAATAGTAGTAAATTAGAATTGAAATATGAGATTAAAATAGTATAAAAATGGAATTAAAGTAATATTAAAATAGAATAAACATTGCAATATTAAAATAGAATAAAAGGTTATACATGAATAAAGAATTGAAAAGAGTGATTAATAATTGTAAGGAATGAGAATAGGATAATGAGGGAAAAAAATTAGATAAGATTAGAAAATATTAAGAAACGAAATAGGAGGAAGAAATTAGATAGGATGAAAAAGACATGAGAAAAGGGGTAGGGGTAGGGCAAGGGGATGTGGACCAAGGAAGATAAAATATGGAAGAGGGGGGAGAGAAGGAGAAAAGGGGATGATAGAAAAAAGGGGAAGGGATGGGGGGAGAGGGACACGGTACCAAAGAAGACCAAGGAATATCAGGTAAATGGAAAAGGGGAAGGGGCATTAAGAATTATTAGGAGTGACATTAGTGTAAAGGGAGTTAGTTTGAATGGATAAAAATCGATAGCGAGCTTTCAAGAATAACTCAACTGATATCCATCTTCCCGATTAAAGTTGTTAGGGTGCTTTTCGATTTCTAGAGCCTCCATAATGACACAATTTGGGTTGAAGGGGGAAGAGCCAAGATTTTGGTTTTATCAAAACATATTAAATGTTTGGTATTGTGGGAGTGTTTAGCGATGGCAGATGTATCCATTTAGCTATGGTTATTTTTAGCCATGTCTTCTTTAAGGCATGCTTTGATGGATCTTCTAGTTTGTCCTATGTAAGACATTCTACAGGAGTAAGGGATCTCATAGAGTTTGGGATGAAGCATAGGGTCATTTTTGTCTTTGGAAAATCTAAAGAGATGGTTGAGGATTTTTTAGTGTTTAAATAAGGTTTTGATGTTCTTTTTTAGAAAGGATTATGAAAATATGATTGGTAACCCCTTGAATGTATGGGAGGAAGAAATTGGCTAATAGTGTACTACTAGAAAGGTTTTTAGGGTTTGGGTGGACAGAAGCATGTAATTCATTTTTTTTATCTAGGATTAGGAATTACCATTGGATTTAAGGGCTTTGGTGAGATGGGTTTTCATTGTAAAATGATTGAGAGGAAGGGATCTAAATGGATCAAGTAACAAGGGTTTTAAGCACAACAAAATTTTGAGTTGGATGATTGTGAGAGTTGGCATGGAGGTAACTATTGGTATCAAACTTCTTTCGATAGACTTGGTGGGTTAGAGAGCTACTAGGGAGGCAAGCGACAAGGACACCAAGAAAGAGGAGGGATTGGTTAGCTTCAAGTTCCATAGTGAATTGGATGTGAGGAGAAATGCCATTAATATGAGTAAGGAACGCTTGGAGTTCTTGTATACCCTTTCTCCTACGAAATGTCTTACATAGTACTCATTGGAAGATCCTTCAAAGGTCTCCTTCAAGAACATATGGTTAATGACTACCATAATTAAATTGCTAAATATCCCATCGTTGAACACTCCCACAATACCAAACATTTAATATGTTTTGATAAAACCAAATATTGGCCTCTACCCCCTTCCACCAGAATCATGTCATTAAGGAAGCTGTAGAAATTGAAAAGCAGCCTAACAACTTTAATCAGGAAGATGTATATCAGCTAAGCCATTCTTGGAAACTCACTATCCATTTTTTGTCCACTAAAACTATTCTCCTTACACTGATGTTAGTCCTAACAATTCTTGGTAACCCTACCCCTTTACCATTCACTTAATATTCTTTGGTCTTCATTGGTACCTTGTCCCCCTCACTTCCATCCTTTATCTTCCTTAATTGTGACCCCTCCCATGCCCTTGCCCTTCTCCTTCTCATTCCTTTTCCATCTTATCTAATTTGTTCCTCCCATTTCCTTTTCTAGTCTAATCTAATCTAATCCTTTATATTCACCTTAACCTCCTCTTTCTTCGATATTAACTACTCTTTTCAATTCTTTATC
>APFE030418359.1:141166-152806 GCA_000404065.3 Pinus taeda
CAAATTGGATTGAATTGACTTATTACTTTTATTACTTTTTATATAGTTAATATTGTGTTTTGTTATTATTATTTTGTAATCTAATACCCATTGTTATTTGCCACTACAACATCTCCCCCATACTAGGCTAAAAAGTGTGTCAATCCTTTGATATGATGTCATTTTGACTACTAGTTATCCCCTTTTGATTATACAAACCCTTCCTTTTTTCCATATTTTCAGTGCAAAAGTCATTTAAAGGGCTACAAGAAAATTCTATTGTTCAATTAATGACTTTTCCATTGTTTTTTTATGAATTATAGGGTTTCAAAAGTTGATTTATCACTAATAATGGTTTAACTAGTTAAGGTATTGTAACCCACATAAGATCTAGTATAACACCTCCTCCATATTTACCCAACTTTTACAAGCTCTCTAGGGTAATCATGTGTTGAGTGTCACTATGATATGACCTGACCTCCAAATTCCAGTTATGGAAGCGGGGCCGACTATACAAACACAAACTAACATCCCTTAGAGACTATAGACCACTAAGGAGCCTGACAAACACCACAGGTGATCAATCCCTGACTTGGGACTCTATTTCATTGACCTAACACACCAACCACACCCTTGACAAATTGTGCATGAGGATATGAGGCTCCAACCGCACACACAACCTTTCCTACCAGTGGTTGTGACCAAAATTCTCTTATTTTGTGTATGTAATAATGAGATGTATGCCACTTTTTCAGGTTAGCCTCCAAACCACTGCCCATAGCTGCTTGCAACTTTCTAGAATCATGTAAATGATAATAACAATTCTAACCATTCAAAACTTTAACAAGATTTGAACTAGTACATTCCTAGTATGACTTTTCATCAAACATATGGTCAATATATAACTTACAGGTCATGAATGCATATATGATCATAAATTTTTGAACACCATCTGAGAACCACAAATAAGGCTCTATGCCCTCTCAAGGTAGATGCAACAACACTGTTAGCCCATGCATTCATCAACCATTCAAATACTTATCAAACCTTGAACAAGAGCCATAGTTAGAGCACATAAAAGAACCATGCATATAACCAACATATAAGTAGAATAGGAACCATGAAAAATAAACCATAAGATCACTTAATAACCAATATATGTTCTCATAAATCATAATGAGGAAAATAACTTTTATTAACATATTAAAAATCCAACCAAGTCAAGGACTTCCATGTATCACCCGACCATAGATTAGGCTAAACCAAATCATTCTTTTAGTCAACCACCCCCATGCTGTATTCCCAGCATGAATGTTGGATCTCATGGGATAAACCAAAAAATGAATCCAAAGGTTAAACCACCTCCACCCTCAGGCTACCACGATCTCACCTAAATCGGTCCCGAGATCAAAAAACCAAAACTAGCTTGGATGCCTAAGAATTCATTCACCATACCCAGAGGAATTTTCCTCTCTCCGTCCACCTATTGAGGGCTTCCTAGACAAAACCCATCTCCACCCCTAACTGTTGAGATTTTCCTGAGACCACCTCACTTGGATCTAGAATATTTTGTCAATCCAAAGCTAAACCAAGAATGAATCCCATCACACCATGGTTATCTAGGAAATGGCAAGGCAATGCAAAAACCATTGTGAATCCAAAAAAACCCATGCCAATGATAGAAAATGAACCAACTAAACAAATGCATGTACCATGCATTCACAACCAAGAAGGAAATCACACTTGCTACCTGTTACTTGCAAAATCTTCATGCTGAAGCTGCTAATCCAACCTTCTTCTTTCTTTCCTTCACTTTCCTTTCCTTATCATTTTCCTTCCCTTGCTTGCTTTCCTTTCTCCAAATCCAAGTGAATGCTGAAGTGCTCCAAGAATGATCTAAGTGTGTAGGAGTGTAAGAGATCCAACCACTAAACTGAGAAAATTTGTGAATTGTTTCTTTGATGCCTTTTTATCATTGATGTCTCCTTTTACTTCATTTTCCTCTAATTTCCCTTGCATGCATATTTGTGTCTCTTCATATTCCTTTTCTCAAATTTTCCTTTATTTCTCATAATGAAATGCCAATTATTGCCTCTTTTCCTTTGCAAATGCCTTTTCCAATTTTCGTAGTCATAATTAAACTATAAGTGATGCCTACCATTCAACTTGGAATACGTGTCCCATGACCTTGGTCTTATTTTTCCTTTACTGTCATTTATTACATGAAACTTTAACCCAAGGTTGTTACATCTAGTGACCCACCTCATTGTTTAGCATATATGTGTGTCTTTAGATGGGAAACCAAGACATGGGACTTTCTTTGAAAGCATCAAGATGTTTCTATTTATATTAGAGGGTTCCAGATCAAGTAGAGAATGCAATTTTCGCCAATCAAACTCATGGTCAATTGATGCCAAGAATAGCATGCCTAGTGAACATATCAAATTGTGGGAAATGTTCCATGTTATTCTCACACAACTTGATTCGATCATGGTATAATTTTACGTAGAGGTATCTCAAACTACCCTTTTTTACTCTTCAAGATGTATACTTGATGCTTTTAATTTGTGAGATAGGGGATTGAACAGAGTTCACCTACGTGTCATTTTGTATCATGTACAATCTATATAAACTCACAAAAGAGTTATCAGTGTAACATAAGTTCAAAACAATGTAATAGAGTCATTAATGTTGTAATCGCCTCTATAATTGTTTAAAATATTAGCAGATCAAGAGATCATTGATTGATACATAGTCATTTTTTATGCATTATTGAACTCTATTTTCAATTAATATAAGCCCCCGATGTTGATGTTTTGAGATGGCTTGTGAAAGCTATGATAATAACTCTAAATTTTTCTAAGAAACATGATGCTAGTTGGGAGGGCCTCTCAATTTGGTCCACATTGCTCTATTTCATTACCATGTGGTGTAGCATTTATAAATATATTTAGTTTATAACTCATTCAAATTAAACTTCGTGAATGGTATGCTACTAGTTTATTTAATTTGCTTTCATTACTTATGCTTTGTTATGTGTTACTCTTTTGTAGAGACAAAATATATCATTTAAGAATTGAGAGACAAATTGTATTATCTGTCTTGTTTCATGAACACCCTAATTCAAAAACATTGAAAGATTGAAACTTTTGCATCAAGAAATTCTATGTTGTCAACCCAATGATAATATCTCTCTTGAATTTTTTATCCAAATTGTATCATTATATTTTTTTCATCCATATCAATGCTTTTAGAGTGGAAAAAGTGAAGGGAACAACACTCAAGACCAGTTTTACTAGTGGGAACTAGTTTGACAAATTGGGGTCTAAAACCTTCTAAGAGAATTTTGAGGCATAAAATGACATTTTTGGGGGTAAAATTTTTCCACATTAGTGAAACAATTTTTTTTCCTATTCTATACATAGAGACCTTTCCAACAATACAATGATCACATCAATCAGAGCATGTTTACAAAAGTTACACCACTAAGAAGTTGACCTTCTTGTTTTCACCACCATAATTCGAGAGGATGCCACATTAGTCCCGATTATTCATGAAAAGGGGGCTAGCCATGTGATTATGATGTGGAATAATCGAGAAGAGTATGAATTGTAACTTTTGTTAAGAGTTGAGGTATTCAAGCCTAACCACCAGTAGGTTATCAGGTTGTGTTATAACTGGGCCACCAAGATGGAAAGATGTTCCATTCTTTCAAGTGAATTTGTTCCATAACTTAGAAAAATAGCTAAGCGGGATAGGAGATAAAGCACATGGAGAGGATTTGTGCATTGTAGTAGCCCACTGGTCGTAGGTAATACGTGTTTTTACATGTAGCCATATTTCCATTGAAAGAAAGAGAGCAGATTGACATCACCTTCTAGCTGGGTTTTTCTCCCAAAAGGGTTTCCCAGATCATATCTTGTGTCAAACATGTGTTTGAGATTTTATTTCATTGTTCTCTATTTTCTACATAATTTTAAATTTGCATGCATACAATATTAATAGTAAGTATACATATCCAAAAATCTAATAAAACTGTAATAATGTAGAATTTTAGATTGTAAATATAATTGTATCAAATATGTTGTCACAAACTGTCAAGTGGAATATCCATAGTTTTTTACAAATCATATTGCTATCAGAGCATGTTTCTTTGGTTATATTAATGAGATTTGTAGGGGATCTAGATCAGCAAGACTAAAAGTCATAAAACCCTACTGATGGCTGACAAAGATGTGAATAGCCCTCATGATCCTTCAAAGAAGAGGTTTTCATGGTTGAAACAATAAGTCATATAAATCTTAATTTAAATTTTCTTATAGAGGCTTTGAGAAATAACCTTGGGATATGTTGTCAGTCACTGCAAAAATATGTTTTCAGTTGCCCAAAGCACAAAAGAGAAGGAACGTTTGTAGCCACCTTCCAAACCATAGAATCACTCAAAGTTAAATCGACCTCTCTCCATTGCATAGTTCTCGGAACGAGATTTATAATGGTATATGGAACTCCTCAAATGGACCCTGGAAGCAGAAGATATGGACTGTTAAAGATGAGGGATTTGTCACCTTCGAAAGAAGGAAAGAATCGCAGATCGAAGGTCTAGGAACATATCGCAAATCGAAAATCGGTAGATCAGGAAGTGATAAGGCAATTAATGCCTTCATGTAGTAGAGCTTTGATATCATCTATCACACATCAACGATTTCTCATCTGTAGCACTAAGCGCATATCGACATATCGATAATCATGGGTCCATGGCGCATAGTATATTGACTATCATAGGCTCCAGCAATCCTGCATATCGGTGATCGTATCAGTGCAAGATCAACGCATCACAATCAGTGATAAAACAAATGACACCCTTCCAAAGTTTCAATTGTGATTAAAGGTGTTGGGATTTGAGTGAATAGTATAAATCACTGGGAAAGCGCCAAAAACATTTAACAAAGTGAAATCAAAGAAAAACCAGGGGTAGGCGGGCATTTTTCTCTCTCCTCCAGGAGGTGACATGGCAGAATATTATTGGATCCGGTAAAGACACGGTGGCGCTAATGTCAGCATGACATGGCAGTATGGAGGACACGTGGCATGCATGTCTAGCATTTTTAAAGGTCCAAAGAGGGCATATCTGGGTGACACGTGTTGCCACTCAGGAGGTGCCACGTGACAGTGATGATGTCACGTCAACAATCGCAAATCGAAGTTCGAGGCTTATCAACACTTTGTAACGCGACATGCACATGGGAAAGTGTGATCTAGGGGCTCTAATATAGGGGATGCCCCACAATCACATAAAGAGCTAAAAGAACCAGAAGCTAAGCACGGAGCGTGATCGGCGATCGACAATTGTGTTGTGCATCAAAAAATAATTGCTGATTGTAAACCTTTGATTGGGGGGCTCCGATAAGGGGGTCTAGCCCGTAATCACATAAAGAGCTAAGGAACCAAGGGCCGAGTGCTAAAGGACTATAGCAATAAGATATTACAAGCACGTTGCACTCTAATGTAAAAGTCCCGACTGAAAACGTCGAATGTGATCCATTGAGAAAGGAGCTCCGATAAAGGGTGCATGGTCATGAAGACTTAAGGAAAACCGATGCAAATCACTTATAAAGGGAAAAAGGCTCCCCAAACAAGAGTCCAAAGGCTCTAGTGCATTGGGGCTAAGCACCCGATCATAGCCTCTAGTGCTATGATGAAGAAATATTGAAAGGAGCTAAACCAAAGGGGGCCTAAGAAACATTGGGACTCATTGTTTGTAATGTCCTCTAGAATAAATGTCTTGATCCAATAAGGTTTTGATAGCATGGTACAAAGCTTTAAAGGTAGATGGGTCAATAGCTGAGACTTTGAATATAGGTATGGAGCAGTTACAAATCGATATGGGCTAATCCAGTAGAAACCCCTACAACAAGAAACAAAGGACTACACGGGCCACAAAAATGAATTCGACTACTTCGCTGCATGTCTTCGGATAGTAAATGGAGGCATTGGACTTAGGAAGACTTAATGGCTCAGCATGGGGCTCCAATTAGATACACTGCGAAGGACTGCCAAGACATCTTCCATTTCTAATTTGTAACAGGCAACCACAGTCGATCGCTATCAACTCTAGAGAGTGGTGAAGTCAGGAAGTTAAGATGAAAGTGATGGGAACCAACTAAGCTACAAGGAGAGGCACATCAGCACATAGATGTGGCTTGATCAGGGGCCTTCACAGGAACCGTAGATTGATATTTTCCTCCATCATCCTTTAGTTTCCTTATTTCTATTTTCCTGTAATTTCTATTATTCTGTAATTTCTATATTTCCAAGAATAAAATCAAATCTGAATGAAATCATTGTGGGGAGTAGGGCTATCACACATTGAGATGACTACTTGATAAGACAACTGGTCCTTGGATGAGATATTTTGTAACTAAAGATTCAAGGCCCCCCCTTCTCTATATAAATAAGGGGGAGAAACAGTTAATAGTGGTTCCAGAATTCTGCACCCGAGGGGTCGAAATTCTTTGGTTCCATTTTGGTTCTAATTGCTTGTTCATGAGGGACTTGAGATGTATATTTCTTAATGTAAGTGGACTGGTGAATGGGAATCATTTTGAAGATTAATGAAAATCTTTGGTGATTCCAATCGTGGTAATGCACAATATGTTTTCCCTCTGTAAATCTCATTTCACATATGTTTTTCCTTCTCCGGAATAGTGTAATGAAACTGTTAGTTTCTCCCTGATTCATGGATTTATCTAGGCTACTAAATAGTCAATAGTCCCTATGTTTAAGACATAGTTACTTCTATTAGTCTGTAACCTGCAGTACCTGTGTACAAGATATATTTACTTATGTTATTCGATTAACCTACAGTACTTATGTGAGCCCATATTTACTCATGTTGTTTGGCAATAAAGATACTCATTATCTATCTCACATGAAACCTTCATTAGTTCTCCATTGTTTCTACCATTCCACCTCCTCCCTCTTCCATATTTCTGTTGGAACATTGTTGCTTAGGATTCTGTTTATTTACATCCTTATGCATCAAATTCCCACCTTTCTTTCCTCCTTTTCACTTTATTACAATGCCAATATTAAGCTATGTGTTGTTGTGTGTAGCCACCAAAACAAGGCATTTCTCTTTGAGGTTGGCCTGATTTACCCCCTGAACATTCAGATCCATGTCTTGGCTTCAGTTTACCTTAAGGAAGGCCTATTTGAACCAAGCCCCCTTTTATTATCTTTTCAACTTCGTGACAATTGGAGTGCTACCGAAACCCCTCATGGATAATATTCCAAAGAACTCCTCTATTTAATATTTCCTAAGCACTGGTCTACAATCAACCCACAGGCTGTCTCTAGGAATATTTCTATGTCTCTCAAAGCACTTGTGTTACGGGTGCCAGAAAAAGTGACAACATCTTTCTGGCGTTGTTGCTAGGGAATGGATTAAAATATCTTTCCCTAGGTATGACAAATCTTTACATTCCATCTGTTAGGTGAGTAAGGGAAGTGTGGGTTGAAGATCTCTCACCTTGGTGACTCCACCATTTCAATGTTATGGCAAACATCCTGACGACTGTACTTTCTTAATTTATACCTCCTCCAATTTATGATTCAAAGGAGGATGAGGTGGTCAAAAATTGTTAATGGGATCTACTTACAAACAAGTGGGGAGAAGGCTCCCAACAATAAATTTTTCAAGAAGAGCCCAAACTTGAAGGATCAAGCAGAGTCTACAACTGCTGATTACAGTTCCTACCAGGAATTCTCAATAGATTCTCCAACTCTATGACTCTTATAGTTCAGGCAATGAAGAGTCTATTGCAAATTTACAAGAAGGTTGTCCTGTTGACAAATAGGTATAAAATGATCAACAACAAGATTTTGTATTAAAATCTAAAGCTGAGGATTTCAACAATATTTGTGGCTGCCCTCACCAAGAAGATATTGGTCAACAGAATTTTCATAAAAATAAGGTAGCTGCAAATCTTTCTTATCAGCTCTATGACCCTAAAGCTGACTATATGACGAAATTCTTAAGTCAGCAGCAGAGGTTGTTTCTAGAGCATGTATCATATTTTTTGTTTGAATATTTTCATGGTGCATGCTTGTTTTGATTTTTAAATTTCAACAGCATGGGGGCATAAGGTCCAGTACTCTAATGCTAGCCACTTAGATGAATTGAGCCCTATACATAGGTAGAATTTGTATATAAATAAGCTCACTACCTGAGCATTTACTTTCCAATTGGTAGGATTTATTTTTCTGCATTTCAGTTTGATGAGGAAAGGATTCCCTACAAACAAAGTTTCATGGAGATTTTATGGTTGTATAAGTTAATTATATTTCTAACTCCATGCCCAATTGTGAAGGCTACTGGTTTGCAAGTTCTCAACACCTTGCTAGAAAGGCATTGTCCCCAGTTGGAGCCAATGTTGCAACCCACTGCGAAAATATGTTTTAAATTGTCCAAAGCACAAAAGAGAAGATTTTTTTTCAACCACCTTCCAAACTATAGAATCACTCAAAGCTAAATCTATCTCCCTCTATTGCATAGTTCTCAAAACGAGATTTCTAACAGTATATGGAACTCCTCAAATGGACCCCAGAATCAAAAGATATCGCATGTTAAATGTGATGGTTTTGTCACCTTTGAAAGAAGGAAAGAGTCATAGATTAGAGGTCCGGAACATATCACAAATCAAAAATTACTGGATCAGGTGGCGATGAGGCAATCAACGCTTCATGTAGCAGAGATCCGATATTGGCTATTGCACATCGTTGATTTCTCATTAGTAGCAATAAGCACATATCGACAATCTGGGGTCCATGGCGCATAACATATCGGCTATCAGAGGCTCCAACAGTCTCGCATATCGGTGATCATAAATTTTAGAGGTCCAAAGCAATAATCAGGCATATTAATGGAGTGAATTATTGATCGGTGATTGTAACAACATAAATATATCGCAAATCATAGATCAATGGTTTAGGCAGTAGGGCATATCTGAGGTTCCAGCGACATGGCATGTCGGCAATCGTAACAGTGCAAGACCAACACATCGCAATTGGCGATAAAACAAATGACACCCTTCCAAAGTTTCAATTGTGATTAAAAGTGTTGGGATTTAAGCTGACAGCACAAATCACCAAGAAAGGGATGAAAACATTTAACAAAGAAAAATCAAGGCAAAACCAGGGGTAGTTGGTCCTTTTTCTCTCTCCTCTAGGAGGTCAGGTGGTAGAATATTATTGGATATGGTAAATACATGGTAGTGCTGACATCAGGATGACATGGCAGTACAAAGGACACATGGCATGTAGATCTGCCATATCTTGGCGACATGTGTTGCCACTCAAGAGGTGCCACGTGGCAGTGATGATGTCACATTGACAATCACAAATCTGAGGTCGAGGCTTATCGACACTTTGTAACGCAGCACGCACATGGGAAAGTATGATCTAGGGGCTTCGATACAAGGGCTAGCCCATAGTCACATAAAGAGATAAAATAACTAGGGGCTAAGCATGGAGGGTGATTGACGACCAGTGGTTGTGTTATGCATAAAAAAGGAATCGTCAATTGCGAACCTCCGATTGCGAGGCTTCGATAAGGAGGGTTGGCCTGCGATCACATAAAGAGATAAGGAACCAAGGGTCAAGTGCTAAATTACTATCACAATCAGAGATTACAATCATGTCACAACTCTAATGTAAAAGTCCTGATTGAAAAATTCAATTGTGATCCGCCGAGGAAGGAGCTCCAATAAAGGGCGCACAGTCATGAAGACTTAAGGAAAGCCAGCACACAACACTTATAAATGGAAAAGGTCCCTGCCAAATAGGATTCCAAAGGCCCTAATTCCTTAGGGCTAAACACCTAGTCATAGCCTCCAGTCCTATGATGAAGAAATACTGAAAGGGGCTAAACCAAAGGGGCCTAAGAAGCATTGAGACTCGTTGTTTGTAACATCCTCTAGAATAAAATTCCCGATGTAGTAAGGTTTTGATAGCATGGTACATATCTTTAAAGGAAGATGGGTCAGTAGGTGAGACTTTGAATAGAGATATGGAGCAATTGTAAATCGATATGGGTTAATCCTATAGAAGGCCCTGCAATAAGAAACCAAGGACTACATAGGCCGCAGAAATGAATTTGACTGCTTTGTTGCACATCTTCGGACTTAATGGTTCAGCATGGGGCTCCACTCAGATACACATCGAAGGACTGCCAGGACATTCTCCATTTCTACTTTGTAATAGGCAACCACAGTTGATCACTATCAATGTCAGAGAGTGGTGAAGTCACGCAGTTACAATGAAAGTGACGGGAACCAGCCTAGTTGCAAGGAGAGGCACATCAACACAGAGACGTAGCTTGATTAAGGGCCTTCAAAGGAACCGTAGAGCGATATTTTCCTCCATCATCATTTAGTTTCATTGTTTCTAGTTTCCTTTAAATTATACTATTCTATAATTTCTATATTTCCAAGAACGAAATCAAATTAGAATGAAATCATTATGGGCAGTAAGGTTATCGCACACTAAGATGACTAGTTAATAAGATAACTAGTCCATGGTTGAGATATTTTGTAACTATAGATTCAAATCCCCCCCCCTTCTCTGTATAAATAAGGGGGGAGAAACAATTAATAGTGGTTCCAGAATTCTGCACCCGAGGGGTCGAGCTTCTTTGGTTCCATTTTGGTTCTAATTGCTTCTTCATGAGTGACTTGAGCTATCAATTGCTGATTGTAAATGGATTGGTGAATAGGACTCATTTTGAAGATTAATGAAACTCTTTCGTGATTCCAAGTGTGGAAATGCACAATATGTTTTCCCCTTTGTAAATCTCATTTCACATATGTTTTTCCTTATCCGAAATAGTGTAATGAAACTATGGGCTTATCCCTGATTCATGGATTTATCTAGGCTTCTAAATAGCGAACAATCACTGTGTTTAAGACAGAGTTACTTTTGTTAGTCTGTAAATTGCAATACCTATGTACAAGACATATTTACTTCTATTATTCAATTAACCCGCAGTACTTGTGTGAGCTCAGATGTACTCATGCTGTTTGGCGATAAAGGTACCCATGATCTATATGGCATGAAACCTTCATTAGTGCTCCATTATTTCTACCATTCCACCTCCTCCCTCTTCCATATTTATGCTAGAACATTGTTTCTTAGGATTCTATTTGTGTACATCCCTATGCATCAAATTCCCTCCTTTATTTCCTCCTCTTCACTTTATTACAATGCCAATATTAAGTTGTGTTTCAACCACCAGAACAAGGCAATTCTCTTTGAGGTTGGCCTGATTTACCCCCTGAAAATTCGTATCCATGTCTTGGCTTGAGTTTACTTTAATGAAGGCCTATTTGAACCAAGCCCCCTTTTATTATCTTTTCAACTCTATGATAATTGGAGTGCTATCAAAACCCCTCACTAATAATCTTCCAAAGCACTCCTCTATTTAAGATGTCCTAAGCATTGGTCTACAATCAACCCAGAGGTTGTCTCTAGGAAGATTTCTATGTCTCCTAAAGCACTTGTGCTACGAGTGCCAGAAAAATGTTGGGTTGTCTTATATTCTTTCCATGACTAGCCCACATAGTTAACCGGGGGTTAGAGGGGGGGCGAAGCCCCCCTTCATTGCAC
>APFE030418368.1:0-21391 GCA_000404065.3 Pinus taeda
TTTGGGTAGGTCACCTCTCTGTCTACCGAATTGTTAATTGTCCTTAGCACTTGCCTACATTTAATTGATGACAGTCACCCACTAGCTCCCCAAAAGGTGAAAATTCCAGATGCTCATATGGATAAGGGATAAGTTTCTTGTTTCTTTGTAATGTTGTCTTTCATGCTCTTTTATCACAGAGTTGGATTCTAATAATGATCAATACTCTGATTTAAGAAATGTTTTAAAAGCATAAGGATAAGGTTATCCGAAGCAAAGGAGAAAAGCGAAATATAACGCATATCCCATTCTTTTAGTGCTCTATCTATCAATGAATGTGGATGTCATATGTTGTTTGAAACATATATATGGACAAATCTTGTCTTAACAGAGTGCAAAAGTTCACACTAATCTTGCCATTTATTTGAGTCCAAAGAAGACCCTAGTATTATCTTATATGTGGGTCCTCGATTGGTGGGTTTAACAGTAATGGAACTATGTCGGGTTATAAATAATAGTGAGCATTGTCTTAAATAATTATGACTCTGTAATTTATGATAAAGTGTAGTTACCATCGATACATAGATTTAGAGTTTATGATATTTCATGCAATACTTTAAGCTTCCATGAATCAAAATAGTATATATATATATTTGTGTTGATTATGACGATGGCGGACCATCGATATGAGAATAGAAGTAGCCAGGCGGCTGCAGCTGCAGAGAAAAATGACGGGACGGTGAAGGATTCCTCCCTCAAGGTTCGTGTTTGTGAGTTTGGATTTTCATTTTTAGGGGTCTCAGCGTAGCGTTGTTTGGTACTGTTCTTGGTTTTTAAACACTGTCCAATCTTAGGTGGCCATTGGGTGACTCTATTTATATGCATTTGTAACACTTTCGTAAGGTTGTTTTAGAATTCAGCTGTCCTAGATGACCAGATTTCACAGTCAACAAACTGTCTGTTTTGGTGTTTGAAATGGATTGGTAAGTAGGTTTACTCTGGGTCTTTACAAAGTTAAAAAAATATTTTTGATCTAGACTATTCTTTGTTACAAAGTTAATAAAATCAAATATTCTTTGTTATTTTTGTGATTTTTGTAAAAATAAATAAATGAGAAAATGTTCAAAAAGAATGGAAGGACATATGCCGTGTCAACAAATTAACTAAGGTATTGTCAACAATGAAGAATGTGTTTCTAAAAATGTTTTCTTGTGGGTAGGGGAAAATTATGCATAAGGCATGATGAATGAATATTGGAAAATTAGAAATTTTTGAGATACATGCAACATAGATTTGAAAACTCTTTTGGAAAAAACTTGGGAATTATGTGTGGAAAAAAGTAGCTTGCAGGGGTTAATAAGTGCTCATTTTGAGTTCTGTAGAAGTGTTAAATTCATATGGATAATTATTTCTCACAAATTTTCTACCTATAAAATTTGATTATTTTGTTGGTTTAATTTTTTATGAAGTTCTAGTTATAGTTATGAAATTTGGGCAGTAGTATTATGTATAATGAATGATTTCATTGTTATGCCTCTGACTCTCATTACTTAAAGGGTAGCTTCATAGTAGGTAGTTGTGGCTTGGTGCTATGGAGCCATCTTACTTATTATGAAAACTGCATAGGACCATTAGCCTGAAGTTTACATGGGATGTACATATATGGGTGTATGAGACATCTAATAAATCTAAATGTAATCATCAATATGAAACATATGAAACCTATGGTTAACTCGAAAATCATTCATGCATAAGACCATGGTACATGAGAAATTAGTATGGTATAATCTACAGTTCGAGTTATCTATGCTATATATTGATACTAGTTAGTTCATCCTACATGTTGCTTAAAAGAAGGGACCTCGAAGAAATTTGTAGGGTGCATATCATGATGCATGACTTTCTCCAAGTTGGGAGCTTGTTCTCATGTAAATTTTCATTGTACTTACATGCTTGTGATAACCACAAAGAAATCTTAATATTTAAGAAGCCTTGGAGCTAGTATGGTAGTTGCCTCCTGAATGGACAAGAATATAATATTATATCAACCATTAAAGGTTCGATAATATGGCAATTAAAAAGCAATGTGAACGTAAGGCACTCTTCAATTCCTCATTAGGAAATTCTCTTACTTATTAAATTTTCATTAAGGATATGGGTATGCTTAGGTGCATGTTTGTGTTATTAATATTCACAATAATGGTTAGGACTACATGAAAATACATTATAATATTATTGAAGTCACCTGAAATACTCTTGTTCTTGTGGAGAATTGAAGCGAGGAATGAGGTAAATTATTCTAAGAGGTGGATAGCATGGACGGATTCACAACTATAATGCAAGCAAATTGATACCTCTACAAGTGTTATAAAGGTAATTAACTAAAAAAATAATTGATGTATACTACACTTACACCTTGTCATTGATAACTTTACATGTTGTTACCATAGTGTGGAGGAACATGCTTAATATCCATGAGTTATACCATGTAAGCACATGTGTGTGCAGTATTAGAGACTTGTAAGAATAATGCATTTATCGAATGGTTAATGGTGGGATGGTCTTGATATTATGCATTTGTATAAGAAAGAGTCTTGAGTCTAGATCAAGCTATCTATGCATATGTTGTTATGTACCAATAGTAAATAGGCGAAGTGTGGATGAGTATGTGAAAACTCAGATTGGACTACAAAAATAATTTACAAATGGTATAATTGTGATAAACATATTATACCAAAGTAAAGGATGGTGAAAGCATGTTATAGTATAAGGACTATATAATTGTACAAATTGTTGTCAAATTAATGCTGGATTAATGCATCTCCTTACAATGTGACCCATTCTTTGGGTGGAAGAAGTATGGTCAACAGGAAAATTTAACTTAAACCGATTTCTAGAACATATGCATCTTTTGAAAGATATGCATAATAGAGTATCCTTGAGTGCAAACCATGAAGTAGCACAAATGGTATGAACCCTTGAGTCAATTAAATCATATTTAACGATATATTTAAAATAGATTGATATCATTATTTGCACCATGAAATTTTGAGAGGACCTCTTATTAGATTACATTGATAAGGTGTTCGGACAAGATAAGGAAATATTGTGTGATTAAAACAAGAATTCATAAACAAATAACTCAGCTTTTGGTAAAGGGTGACTTAATGTTAAGAATGAGCTAACATGTAAATACCCTAAGATCATAAACACCTGCAACTACAAGGAGTTTAGGATTGTAAGTAGTAAAAACTTTCATGTATGACTACACAGAATTATGCCTGGTCAAGAGGCCGTTGAAGCATAAATAGGGTGATGGTAAAACATATTAGGTGAATTAATTATCTCATGAATATTAAACTTAAACAACTATGAGTTAATAATTTTATTTAGAACATTAAGCAAAAGGTATGCATGAATCCAATAAAATGCGATTGAAATTGTAACTACATGACATCTCGAATTGACTTACACATAACATAAAAACTTTCTTAATTACATAGATGAACCATGAAAAATGAATTTTGGTATGATACTAACATAGTGGAAAATATGTGGATAAAGTTTATGTTCTGCAGTTGATACCATGAGGATGGTATTATAAGTTGTACCACAAGTGGACTATGTACAACAGTAATACGGGACCATATGACTACATATGCTACAAGGTTGAAAAATGAAATGTGTATTGGTGTGTATAACATACATTGTGTGCAAGTATGTAGTAGTCACTGAATGAATGTCTAGCCAGGTAAACAAGTTTAGACGTTAACTAAAGCTATTCCAAACAGATTATTGATATTTGACAACTTAGCTACATAACTACGGTTGCCATTACAAAAAATTAGTATAACATGAAAAAATGTAAATGTGTAATTTATGGATAATTTACAATAACAACACCGTGAAATTTTCCTCTACACTTAGATTTAGCCACAAGGCAAATGAGTCCATCCACTACTAGTAAAAAATTTAAATGGGACCCATTTATTAGAAAAACAAAGGATGTATATTAAATACACCCCATCACCAAATTCACGAAGTCAATCCCAAAGTCCAAATGAATCAAGAGAATTTTGATGGACATCCATGTAACATGATCATAGGCCTTAGAGAAATTTTTTTTGATGACAACTCCATTTAATATGAGGGATTTTATACTATGAGGCCCTTCTTGATCCACTCCTATAACCCCTATAGCCTCATAGATCTATCTGCCTTTAAGTAAACCAAATTGTTCATTTGAAATAGAGTTTGAAAAAAGAGGCTTTAGCCCTCTATCAATGATTTTGGAAATAACCAAACTATCTGGAGGTTCACTTCAAAGTCTTGGGAATTCAAAAATCCATTGTTTAGGTTATATGACGATTTATATGACGATGTAACATACCCCCTAAGCCTAATGTGTGAATTACCTACTAGGTTCCCATTTCTTAAATTTTGCTTGAGTTAAAGTTAAGATTTAATCAATCGTCACAAGTAATACATACAAATACTTATAATACCCAATACACATATTCTTCAAATTATGGCAACATCAAAGAGAGGAGCCATACCCCTTAAGTACCATACTACAACTCCTCCGAGGCTTTACTGGATTCATGATGTGGACTCTAAGGTTCAATAAATAGAACCTTAATAAAAGCGTCCAATTCAACCATTATACACGTATTATAACTCGAACGAATGGTCAGCCAAGGTCAACATTATGCTTAAAGAAATACCTCATTTTTTACCTCAATATCAGCATAAATGAAACTTCAACATAATTATTTTAAAGCTAGTATTCCCCATAATGCAATCACAATCATACTGCCACAGTCGCATGTAATGTTAGCATGTTTATCTTAGGGATTCATAATTCATAAAATATATAAGCTGCACCATATCTTATACAGTTGAGAATTAACCATAGTTACCCAATTTATATAGTTGACTCAAGCACAATTATTCACTATGTCAAACAAAAGATCCACATATTATGTTTCTTTAATAATCTTAAGTGGAATTGAAATTGTATGTAGTTTCTATCACATATGCTCATATATAATAAAATAATGCCCATAGATAACATAAGAAAATCTACTTATTCATAGCAATCATATGTACATTATTCAATCAATTGATATGTAAAAACAACCTAAGCAATTTATCTTATATGCTTCAGAATTTACAATATAGAGCAAGAGTCAACATTTAAACATCCCATGCGACCAGATTATTTAAAATGATACCACTTTTGAAAAACTGAGCACCGCCACCTAATCTAGAACTCTCTTCCACCATTTCAGCCTCGAGCCGAGAACTCTTGCCATGGATCAACTCCCTCCTGTTGATCTCTGCAATAGGTATTTAATACCCTCTTTCATGATATGGTTTCCATTAGAGGTGTCCTGCTTTTATGGATCTTTCTTATCCATTTGCCTAGGATTTTCCCATCAAATCTCGCCTTTTTCTCCCGTGAGGCTTTTCTTCATAAAAACTTGCCTTTAACTCCTACAATGCTTTTATGTTTTTTATTAACATGGCCTCTTTCTCCAGCTAAGTATCTTAATGGATATTTATCTCCAAATCCATTAAGCTCTTGTAGATTTGGATCTAGAAGTATTATCATGAAAGAATTATCCATTCCCATTAACCAATGGGGTTTGGCAAGAATCTCATTTCTCGATCTCTCACTTTTCCAAGTGATTAATTATTTTATTTATTTCATAATAAAGTATTTACTTTTCTTGTTACACATTAGTCCTAGTTTTTCTTAGCTTAGGTTAGAAAAGTTTTACATACAAGGAATGAATGTTACATACTACCCCCCTTAAATTTACAGTGTCCTCACGGTATTACTACATTTTACAATATTATTTCCTAATTCACTCATAGTTGTATCTAAATTTACAGGCTCCCATGGTTTTTCCATCTAATGGAGACCTTTCAATATCTATCTATCTATCTATCTATCTATCTATCTATCTATCTATCTATATATATATATATATATATATATATGCACATGTTTGTTTCAATCAATTTGTGAGAGATTTTAGATGCAAAAACTCAATGTTGTTTATCGTAGTTAATATCATAACTCGATATATAGTACTACTATTTTAGTAGTGACGGGTTATGTTTCTTTCCATTTAAATATGCTTCCTCATGTTCATTATATTGGAAGAAATGCATGTTGTTCCTGTGTGTTCTTCTAATGCTTTTGTGTTCTCGCCAAACACTAGGTTCATGAAGTTCCCATACATTAATCACAACAATCCAAACTAGCACATTTGACTAATCAACATGTATAAAATATCATATCAGGTTAGCTCAACATAACCATAAAAATCATATGTACACCTTAATTATAGATCACGTGTAATCCACAAATATCATACTCATATCACATGTCTACAAAAATGGAATAAAACATTGATAATTATCCTTGAATCACTTATTAGCTCTTTCTTTTGTATGCACTTTGGATTGGTTGCCTCACCTAGCAATCCCCAATGCTTGCTCTTCAATCATGTATACCTACACATAGTGTGTACTGCACACATACAAGAATATATGCCATGTATCATCATGCACTATATGCATCCATATCGGTATCAGATGTATTTCTTGTACACAGTACTACCTGTACCACTTGTACAACATACCGATTTCCATAGCCTCACCAACACAACATATACTTCGTCCACGTAGATTAGTTTTGTGCCCAAAAGAATTCCTTCCATTACTCATATTACATTCAGGTAACTCCACTCAACCCATGTTTGCTTTTTCGATTGGAGAATAAGGAATTCATGGACTTGTTCGGCTTCTGCAACTAGAGCATAATTGATTCTTTTTATTTTATATCTAAGTATTCAAATTCTTTTCCTTAGCTAATCCTTCTTATGTTTCTTGTGGTTGCAAGAAAATTTCAACAATTGATAACATAGATGAAAAATATAATTTTACAAAACCAATAACCTTAAGTTTTTGGATTGAATCTGTCCCATAGGCAAAGTTTTAATAATAGACGAATATGACCTTTGCTTAATCATAAGGCATACTATTCACTATGATAGTTAGTCTAGTATGGATTTCACTGTTATAGTTGAATTTTAATAACACCCTTAACTTTTCTTTTAACCAAAAACATACTTGTTTGTACTCAAAAAGTACTCCTCTTAAACTAATCATGTCATATGATCGATGGTTATTCTTTCTACACTTCCTCCAACACCTTGTTGGCCATGAATCATTCAGTGTATGTCCAAACCCAATTTTACAATTAGTATGTAGTTACATATATTTCTCATACACAGGTTGTGAAAGTTGCAATGTTTTAAATTCTACACAATCTAAGTTTTTAGGCACTATGTGTACCAAGGTGTGATCCTAAGGTATTTACCTCATTAAATCACCCCTGGAAATAAAACAATAAAACTCATTTATCCATTATCAACAAGTGTCATGCTTTCCTCTTCAAACCGGATAACGTTATTAATGCTCTCTCTTAGGTAAACTTCCCAATATTTCTTGGTAGGAAATAGTGGTGCAACATGTGTATTTCAATTGGTATGATTGTGAATTTATTGATTAGATTTCTAGATCTCAATATATTTGTGCACACCACCTTGATTATGAGTACTACTTAGTCATTATCTTCTAATTTTTAGCCACCAGTTGTTGCCTCGATTTGTTATCCTCTTTCTTCCTTGTGTAGAACATTTTATATGTTACCTTCTACTTGAGTGTGTATTAGATTACTACCAGCTTAAGATACTTTGATTTTGATAGGCTGTATTAATGTGAAAGCTTCTCGTTTACCATATATTTATTTGTTAATTCAGATGAGTGATGTTCCTAATCTAGTGTACCATTATTCTTATTCATTTGGTTGTTATGAGCTGTTCTCTTTCTACTTCCAGTTCATCCAGCACGACCATATCCAATATTTTTGTCATTTCTATTATTATAAGCATGTATAGTTTGTTTATATAAACACAGAGATCATTGTAGTTTTTTCCCTTCCCACAAGAAGTACATTTGCAAGATCTAACATCCTTCTACTGAAAGCATATTTCTCTTGTTTCATATTGGAAAGATCCTTATTTATGGGTTGTTATTAACATAAATCCATTTATATTTAGATTGATATGAACATCCATGACACATTGAAATTGAGTGAACTATGAAGAATGTGCTCTTACGATTAATATTGTCTTTCCACTATTAATCGAGAAGCACTAGTAGTTGCTTCCATTATGTATTTTTACTTTTTGGGTGTCAATCCCATTGACCTACTTATGAAGGTCACAAAGTGGTTCATGTGTGATTTCTTCATGAATACAGTAAGTTGTATTGAATGTGTGCACACTCTTTACAATTCTAACCCCAATTTAGCATAACTTTGAATATATAATTTGTGGTTCTTATTTATTTTAGTTACAGTTATTGTTTTAATCAATCACAGTTGTAGGTAAAAACTATGCATGTCCAATGAAATATGCATATAATACTCACTATAGTAATCTGGTAAGGTTAAGTTACCTTCCATAGCACTTTCTCCAACTTGAAAATTACATTCCAACATGTAAATGTACCAATCAAACATTAAGTTGAGAGAAACTTTTTTTTTCAATACATAGTCATATACAATGACGTGTCCTTCATGAGCTTAATGATTCCTCATGGGAACCTTTATGAATCGATATCAAAATATTGAGAGTTTCTTTTAGGATGGCACCCACTTAATTCACCATTAACTTCTATTAATGTTGATAGTATGTCATGGACTTCTTACCTGTTGATTCATATAGTTTCCATATATATACTTTCATTTTATATGTTGTCCATGATCTATGGAAAGAAAAATACTTAACATTTTATCTCATAAAGGTTCAACATTTATTCCCTTCACATTTCTATACATATGATCTTTATTCCCTTAAGTTATGTCCTTGACCACACTATCTTTATCAAAATTAGTTGTATTTTATAAAGCTATGTCCTTCCATAAAAAATCATGCAACTCCTAATTTTATTTTAGTATGAGTAGAATAACATGATGACCATATCATAAAATTTTTAATCAAATCACTTATTCCCTTCCTTATTTATACATAAATTTCATTACATAATATATTCATAATTCTTCTTATATATGCACTACCCATTATCAAATTGAATATCTCATTATTACTATGAGTATAACATCCCACTTTCAATGCAATAACAATACTTTACAATTATTACTAAATTGTTTATTCCTCTCATTCTATCATGACCATTTAAACTATGCATGTATCATGGTATAGTCGTCCACTCTCACAATAGAATTCAACAATAACTTAAGTTCTGAAAAAGTTTCACACATATACTAACTAGAACTTTAATCTTCACATCATGTGATAAGTAGTCACCATAACAAGTAACTCATTGAGGTTTGAACTTTCTACTTATTAAATAATCATGTTAATTGTTTGATATTTCCTCTCTTTCCTCTTTACTACATTAGAATTATTTTTTTCATTGTAGCCTTTCGAGGTTTCTCCCCAAACATTTATAATTCTCGCTCCTAGATTCCAATTCCTAAACATTGTGATAGTGCCATGAGTTGCATGGTACCAAAATATTCTAACATCAAAACAAGGAGAAAATGCTGAAATCAATAGTGGAATTTGTCAATTCAACATGTGTATCATAAGTAACTTAGAATTATTTCAGCTAAAAATTTTCACGTGAGCAATGAACTAAGATCCAAATCCCTATTATCTGTACCTAGTGCAAACCATGATCATAATGCATAAGAATTCATTTTTTACCTTCTAGGTTTATGAATTACACTAAATATCTTGATTTCTTAAGTGAATAATCGCTCAAAAACAAGTCACACCCTCGCTTGCGATGAGGGAACAAGAGAGCTAAAGTTAAAATTGTTGTTCAATGACTTAGCTTGGACATTGTTTTGGGGTAGAAGATTGTCATGCACTAGTCTTGAAAGACCATACGATAATGGATCATGGTGTATTAATTCTGAGGGGTAGCAACCATCTAGGGTTCAAACTCGACAATACCCTCCTTCTCTGCTCATCAGCTTCGAAGGATAGTGTACGCAAAAAGTTTTTTCGAATATGGCTCTAAGCATTCCAAATTCACATGAGCTAAGTCAAAACCTTCACAGAATGTAATTGATTCTCCTTTTCGGTGCCGAAGATTACAATAGTCACCCTACGACATGCTTTACTCCTTTAATAAGCAACTCCAGCCTCTTTTCTCAGGAAAATTTCCAAGGACAGCAAAGGGAGCCTCCATGGACAACCCCAACATTTCTATTGTATGATTTGATTCGAGGAGCCTGCTTTTCATATTACATATGGCCTAGCTTTCCTCACCTTAGGTGTAGAATATTTTAACCCACAAAGAAGGTTATCAAACGTAGATTTCCTCAACATAGGTTTACAACATTTAACACACAATAGAGGATATCAGACCTAGCTTTAACTTAGCTTAGGTTTATAGTAACGTAGTACACAAGGGAGGGGTGTTACATACTCCCCCCCTTAAATTTTACACCGTCCTCGGCGTATCACTGCATCATGTCCTTGTTTATAGGTAGCTATTTTCTAATCAACATCTCTCACGGGTCTGCCATATGATGCAATTTTTCTGATGTACATCTAACACAAAGAGTGATCCCAGCATCTCTCCTTCCATAGCTACATCGGTCCCAAGGAGTGCTCCCAACATCTCTCCTTTCATAGTTACCTGTCACACAATTTTTTCAAACCATTTGCGAGAATCTATCAATGCAAAGCTTAACTATGATAAATATCATAATATGTTATTATTAAAGCATCTATTGCTTATTATTTATTTTATCTAAATAATGCATGTCCTCTGCTTGCATTCTTTCAAGCCTTTGTGTTCTTGTCGAACACCTGGTTCTTGCACTCTCTCTACATACAATATATGAGGTAGCATATTTTCCACATTAATATGCGCGTAAAGTCATAACAGATTATTTCACATCACAATATATATATCATATACATATATTCATTATAATTGTATGTACACCAAATGTGATTAACCATAGTTACTTATACCAAAGTTACTTTCCTTCTTCTCGGTAATCTTTAGGTTTGTTTACCTGATCAGACATCCATCCAATGAGTACTACATGCCCTACACACAAGGTATGTTATACACACCAATATGAATTTCGTTTTACAACCTTGTAGCATAGGTAGTCATATGGTCCCATATGTATTTTTGTACATAGTCCAGCTGTGGTACAACCTATAATACCATCCTCCTGGTATCACCTGCATGAAATAAACTTTATCCACATATTTTTCCACCATGTTAGTATCATACCAACATTCATTTTTGTGTTTCATCTATGTAATTAAGAACATTTTTATGTCATGTGTAAATCAATTCCAAATTTCATGTGGTTACAATATCAATCGCATATTATTGGATTCATGCATATTTTCCTCTTAATCATACATTCTGCTTAATGTTCTAAAGCAGAATATTAACTCATAGTTGTTGAAGTTTAATATTCATGAGATCATTAATTCACCTTGTATGTTTTAATGTTTCCCTATTTATGCTTCAATAACCTGTTGACCATGTATAATTCCGCGTAGTTATACATGAAAGTATTTACTACTTACGATCCTACACTCCTTGTACTTGTAAGTGTTTCTGACCTCACGGTATTTACATGTTAGGTCATTGTTAACATTAAATCACCCCTTACCAAATGCTGAGTTATCTGTTTAGGAATTATTGTTTGAATCACAAAACATTTCCTTATGTTGTCCAGAAACCTTATCAATGCAATATGATAAGAGATCCTCTCAAAATTTCTTGGTACAAATTATGATATCAGTCTATTTTAAATAGATTGTTAAATATAATTTAATTGACTCAGGGGTCCATACCATTTGTGATACTTCACCAACTACTATGGTTTTCACTCAAGAATACTTATAGGTTCTATTATACATATCCTTCAAAAGATTCATATGTCTTGGAAATCGATTTAAGTTAAATTTCCCTTTTAACCATCCTTTGTTCCACACGAAGAACGAGTCACATTGTAAGAAGATGCATTAATCAAAGGATTAATTTGACCATAATTTATAGAGTTATATAGCCTTTACACTATAACATGCTGTCACTATCCTTTACTTTGGTATTATACTTTTATAGCAATTATACCATTTATAAGTTTTTTTATAGTCTAACCTGAATTTGAACATAGTCATGGATACTTTGCCTATTTTTTATTGGCACATAATAGGATATGCATATATAACTTGATTTAGACTCAAGACTCTTTCTATATGGATTCATAAAATCAAGACCATCCCACCATTAACCATTTGATAAATACTTTATTCTTACAAGTCCATGATACTGCACACACATGTGCTTATATGGTAAATACATATAACTCATTAATATGCATGGATATTGGGAATATTCCTCTTCAACATGTTTATCTTAATGACCACACTATGGTAACAACATGTAAAACTATCCATGACAAGGCATAGGTATAATATATAACAATTAAGACTAGATACAACCATGGACTTCCTCCGTTATCTAATCCTCCTTTCATGTATTTGGTGAGATTTGTTTCTATTCACCAATCCTTATTTAAATATCTTACCTAATATGGCTTTCCACACAGTTCCTCCACCAATACATGTTATGATTTGTTTTAGATATTTTTAAGCAAAAAACAATTTTTGCCCAAGTTTTCCTCTAGTTACTATCATGCATATATGTATTTAACCTCCGCTTCAGAAACTGCAATCTCCACATGCACAAATATGATTAATTTTGAGATTTACATGAAAAATCATGATATTAAGATAAACTAGAATTCACTTTTCTTATCATTATACATAAGGATTTAATGCATAATATTTACCTAGTTATATGTTAGAAGCATACTATGTTCCATACTAAACATAGTAATGATCAAGTTCCTATTTAAAAGAGGCCTCACCCATCCATATATGTTCAAACTATAAGTATTTCTACTTATATATCATCGTCCATGCAGATACTATCATGAATGGGACAACTCTAATGAGTGTGATAACAATTACCCACTATGCCACTTACCACTAACTCTACTATTTCATGCCATAGAGACACATGATATTCTGAACATTGTTCATGAAAACCTTTTTCATTGATGTAACCCTTACTAGGGTTTGACCATTATATTTTTATTTAGTTAATTTCCTTTATAGCACATGTAGGGGTATCAATTTGCTTGCATTATAGTTATGAATTCATCCATGCTATCCACCTCTTAGAATAATTTATCTCATTCCTGGCTTTAATTCTCCACAAGGACCAGAATCTTTTAGGTGACTTTAATAAGATTATAATGGATTTGCATGTAGTCCTAACCATTATTGTGAATATCAATAAATAAAAACATGAGCATAAGCACAACCATATCCTTAAGAAAAATTTAACAAGTAAGAGAATTTCCTAATGAGGAACTAAACAGTGCTCTACTTTCACATTTATTTTTAATTTCCATATTATCCTACCTTTAATGGATGATATAATATTATATTTTTATCAATACTAGCTCCAAGGATTCTTAAATATTATGATTTCTTCGGGTGTTGTTAATGTTCAATGGTTATCATAAGCACGTAAGCACAATGACTCTTTAGATCAACACCTGGGCACAAACCCCCAACTTGGAGAAAGGCATGCATCACGGTATGCACCCAACAAATTTCTTCCATGTCCCTTCTTTTAATAAACATGAAGGATTAGCTAACTAGTATCAATGTATAGCATAGATAATTGGAACCATACATTATATCATACTAATTTCTCATGTACCGTGGTCTTATGCCTGATTTTTTTTCCATTTAACCATAGGTATCATATGTTTTGTAATGATGATTAGATTTAGATTTACAAGCGATCTCATACATCAATATATGTAAACCCCCCAACAAGGTTATTGTAATATATTCCATGTAAGTATATTGGTCCCATGCAGTTCTCATAATAAGTAAGATGGGTGCATAGGCCCAAGCCACATTAACTACCTACTATGTAGCTACTTCTTTAAATAATGAGAGTCACAAGCATAACAATGAAATCATTCATCATACATATTGCTACTACCTCAATAAAACATAAACATATATACAAAAATAATCAAATTTTGCAGGTCGAAAATTTCCCTAGAAATCATTATCCATACTAATTTAACACTTATTCACAATTCCAAATGAGCAATTATTAACCCATGCACACTACTCTTTTCACTCAGAATTTCCAAGTTTTTCCAAAAGAATTTTCAAGTAGAAATCATTATCCATACTAATTTAACACTTATTCACAATTCCAAATGAGCAATTATTAACCCATGCACACTACTCTTTTCACTCAGAATTTCCAAGTTTTTCCAAAAGAATTTTCAAGTAGAAATCATTATCCATACTAATTAACACTTATTCACAATTCCAAATGAGCAATTATTAACCCATGCACACTACTCTTTTCACTCAGAATTTCCAAGTTTTTCCAAAAGAATTTTCAAGTCTATGTTGCACTTATCTCAACAATTCACAATAGTCATTCATTGTGCCTTAGGCATAATTTTCCCTACCCACAAGCAACCATTTTCTCATTTTTATTTACTAAAAGTAATAGAGGGAATGAGGAATATATTTTTTTTCATATAAAACCAAAACTTATTAAAATCGACATAATCTTACCATTTGAAATGAGGCTCTTTTGCATATGTCTAATCACACTCTGTTTTTGTTTGGGCCTTCGTTTCCTTTCAGGGGGTGGTTTCATGTTTTCATCATATGTCTCCTTCTATATTACTTATCGTTTCGCTTGATGGCCTATATCCTTCTATATTGCTTAATGTTTCCATTGATGGCCAGTTAGTGGAGCATAGTTCCGTTTTCAATAATTTTACTTCCTCAATAATGATGAATAAATTTGGTATCTTATATGGAATTAAGAAAAACAGAGAGGCACATCACACTTGGAATCGAAATTCAGTTAACCAAAACACACTGATCAAGAATCGATTTATTTACTAATTAACTATGGAGTTAAAAAGACACAACGAAATATAATTTTTTTAGATTTAGTGAAGAATGGACACTCGAATTTTGCTTGCTTATGGGAACCATTTTGTGTGAATGCCTTTAGGATATCACTTTCTTCTTCTGTCCTGGTGGATGTTACAATTAAAACCATCACACCCTATTGTTTAATCCAAGTGATCCCATTAATGTAGTCGAGGGTCTAATACTTTGAGACCTGCGAACGAGTAGTGAGTTTTTTTTGGACCACACAACTCGTTATTTTCACACTGCTCCAGGCCAGCTACATTGGAACTTGTCATAAGTCACAATATTTTGTTTGTAAAATTCATTATCCCAATTTCCCCATCCTACTAGGTATATAATGTTATCCATGTAAGTGTCATCAAACACTACTATGGAGTAATCTCCCGAGGGCTTGCCCATATAATTTTCTCCTTTGCCCGTTATCTTGCAATTCAAAAAGACGAAGCCCGTGTCTCTATATGGAGAGCCTCTAATCTAAGTCTTAAATGTGCCCAAAATGTTTCTCCTAGTGTGGAGAGTTTTCAAATGACTTCAAATTTGCCACGACCCATGATTTTAGAATATTCTTTTTCAATACGTGGTCCATGCATACATAATCCTCAAAAATTTTCAACCAAAACAAAAAAAATAATCACCAAACTTTCTCAAGCGAAACCCCAAAAAATTGATCGTAGAATGAAAAAAATGCTTATCTATGTTGTATGCAGAGCATAACAGGGTCTTTCGAGACCAAGCTTTCTCAGTTATTTTTGGAGTGGTCTACTTCTTAAACCATTGTGAAACTTGGTTTTGGCACTCCTAAACCACTACAGAACTCAATTTTTGGCACTCTCATCTATTGAGCAAGGTAATTCATTCAATACCAAGTTAGTTTATTTAATGTTGTGTAATCTCTATCAATACAGTGGGAATAATCATAATCTTTTCTTTCCAACTTATCTTGTGCTACTCATTGTTATCGCTGGGGTAAGATAACATTTTATGCATAGTTATCTCATGCTATCCTCTTCACCCAGTGGATAGGTTTTTCTAGGAAACCTAGGAAACAACACTCACTGAATACAAAAATCATTTCAGATCCATCCATCTTAACATGTTGATATTTGTAGCATATTGTAAACAACAACAACAATTGTGGTTTCATTGTGCTTCACAATGGGGCTTTTGCGTTATATTTTTCTGAGTCCATCTCACTTCATGTTTTTTTGTTTTTATTATTAGAAACTAGCGGCTAATGATTATCAATGGATAGCCTTCAACCAAATCTTCAGTAAACAGAGGGAGGCTTAGTCGAAAACAAATATAAATCTTATGGTGATTCCACCACGTCCCAGCAAAATGCTACTTCAACAGTGACCATCGTATCAATCACACGCCTTTACTTCGTCTCTTTAACGGTACTTTTGCTTGAATTTTTTTAAAATCATTCCTTAAACTTACAAGTACGATTTTCTCTTTCCCTAGACCAATAGCATATTGGTGAAACTTCTGGTTAATACGGAGCAAGATTCCTGGGTGACACTCCCTTAGCCATTAGTGGTACGAAAACTTCTTCCTTACTTCAACTTGTATGGCCGAGTTAGAGAGGAATTGATTCCCCTCTGGGGTAATAGTATGTTAATTTATGCATTGGAAAATTTGATGCCATAGATAGAAATTCATAACTATGCACACCATATCTATGGTTGTGCCAATTTTGGAGGTTTCAAACTAGGTGATATAGTCAAAATTTCCGTAACTATCAATCTCTGCAACCCATGCAAAAAGGATACTATCATCTGATGATTTGGATTGGGTAAGAATGGTCCAAGCCATTGCCATCTACATGACAGCAGAGGCATTGTTCGATGTTATACTCAAAGTAACCCCTTCTCACCTTGAACTGCATGTTGAGTGTAGTCAAACATTTGATGAACAACTCAATTACGAGTTAATAATAGTCAACAATGCATTAAGGCCAAGTGTGAAGTGACACCCACAAGGAAGGGTTTCATCCACCAATTAGGTAGAGCAGCCCATATGTCCATCGACATGGCATTTGACCATTTGCAATTTGCATCTCTAAAAAAAATTGCATTCATAATAGCATACTTAGATGACCTCCGATCTATTAAGTGTTAACCAATGTGCAATCCAGGGTTATTCAGAACACTATCCAATATCTCGGCTCCTACCCAATAGTTTGTTATTGCATGATGCTCTAGTCAACATTTTTGTTTCTCACACATATACAATAATTAGGAACTGAAATAAATAATATTTCTGGATAGAAAATTCCAATGTCAACATAAATACTTCTTCTTCATTCTTCATGATTCATGCAACAAGAATTGTGCATATATGCTCCATATTCCTTTAACTAAAAAATTGTTAATATTTAGATTCAATCTTTAAGAATCATTACAGATTTGACACTTATACCTTGACTCTCTATTACACTTTTAGTAGTGAGGCCAAATGAGGGCTCAAGAATTTAGCCTCCAAGATCCATAAATTTAAAATTTTCGATTCATTCACAGTTAAAGCCTTACCCCTCCTTGCAGATCTTGTCTTCTAAAATTACCTCATGCATATTACTATTAGGCCATGGTACAATTTTCTCATTAATTGTTTTATTGGTTCTCTTGTATGGAACCTTAGATTCGTTAATATCTTGGATGCACTTGATCGACCATTGAAGGCATGATGGTAGGCATCCTATCAACATATCTAGGTAAATATTCACCAACATTAATGGACATTAATTTCATGATCATGGTAGTGTTATTGACTAGTCTTTCATTCCCATGCATACTAGTTATATATGCAATACAAATACTTAATCCATTAATCGTAAAATAGGATACATATTCCTCAATTGCTGAGTTTTCATAAACATATATTACTTTAGAGAATTATGATCATACCATATCTATGTAGTGGATGTAATACGACGAGTTAGAAAATCCATAAAATCCACAGTCATCTCACATATTCATAGATAATCTCACCATAACCCACATTGCTTCCACTATTAACTCTATTCTTAGATGTAAAATACGCCCTATGTATAATAATTTCATCACATTCATAGTAACCCATTAGCATAAGTAATCTAAGTATGTTCATTATGCTACCCTGTATGGGTACTATAACTGTCAATTCATTTAATGTACTTCTACCGATAACTTCACACTAGAAGCCACATGCAAGCCGATCATGAGAAATATAAAGTGGTGATACCAATACCAACAACTATTTACCATGATACCACCATTTCTCATACACATTAAATTTCACATACATAAGAGACAGATAATACCTTATCTATACAACTGAGCTTCATGGGTTAATCACTTCAACAAAAAACTGGAACAATAACAAAAACTGGTGAAAATATTCTCATAAACAAACTGGAAACCATAACTGAGAGAGAGAGGGTAAGATTCAACATACAACCATTTCATGCAAATAACACCAACTAAATCTCAGTTGGAGGCGGGAGCACCACCACCTAGCCATGAATCACCTCTAACCCCCCCTCGAAGCGCAGATCCTGCCAAGGATCAAATGTCCTCAATTGATTGATGCATTGGGTATTTAATATGCTCTTTCATGATTTAGTTACCATTAGCAGTGTCCCACTTTATGGTTTTTTCCATTTGCCTAGGTCTTATACGAAAAAGCTGTTCTTTATCTCCCATGGCGCTTTTCCACATGAAAGCTTGCCTTTATCTCCCACAAAGGTTTTATGTCCAATGGATATTTATCTCCCATCCATCCTTTGGAGATCTAATCCATCCAAGCTTATCTAGAATCCCATCTAGAAGCTTATCATGAAAGATTCATCTCTATCCCATTCCTTACAAGATTCAGCAAGCATCTCCTCTCTCTTGGTGCTCCACCCTTCAAGTGATTTATTTTATTAATTTATTTGATAATACAATTTCTTTTCATATTACATATTCCATAGCTTTCCTTAGCTTAGGTGTAGAATAGTTTAACCCACAAAGGAGGGTATCAAACCTAGCTTTCCTCTGCATAGGTTTACAACATTTAACACATAAGGGAGGATATCACACCTATCTTTAACTTAGCTTAGGTTTACAATAATGTAGTACATAAGGGATATCTACCTCCACAATTTTTTTGTGGGCAAATTTAATATAAAGCTCCTATGGAACAATATTCCCAATTTATTTGGAAATTTAAGCATATAAAGTTAATATTAAATTCTCACAAACCAAGGCAATTTTATATTTCTAGAAAGAGACATGCTCAACTAGAGTAACTAGGAGTGACAACACTTTTAGTATTCAAAATCAAAGAGAGTTTTCCTTGTTAGTAAGTAACGCTTTGTTGATTTTTGACACAGCAACAGCTTGGCGCAACCCAATAGATTACAATAGCAGATTCACAATAAAAATAGAAAATTTCATTTTAAAAACACCGGAATCAAATTTCCTGAGTATTCAAGGAGGGCGCAACCAATATAATACTTTAAACAAAATGGAAACAACGTTAAACCCCAGTTGAGGGCACATATATTTCATTGAAGTCGTAATAAAAATAACTGTCCCCAACCAATTACATTGGCGTTAAAACACTTTTATAACACGTTGATCTATATATAAACATCGCAACTCTCCCATGTTTTATCTGCACAATTGTATTATAAATCGGTGGTTTTAAATCGCTCTTGGCAAACTATTCAAATATCGATTTCTTACCATAACGCCGATGCAATTTCTATTTGGGATCACCACTTGATGGTATGATATGTCACGCAAATTTCGCATAGTTCACACTGCCAATGCCACAATTCTGGAACCGATTCCATTCCAAAACTGATTATAATCTTTGCCTCCAGGTTTATTGCAATATGATGGAATATGCAATTTCTCCCACTCCGATGACAATTACACAAAATCGATACAACAAACACCGTTTATTTTCCTTTGATCAAGATTTTGACGCAATTTCCGTGTTGATGATCTTCGTATCACTCTGTGCTATCACTCTATTCCAATAAGAATTCACTCACTCCCAATTTCTATGTTAATTACATTTCCATACTCACAAAAATGTGACAGTGCCAAGATTGAATAAAACATAGAATTCATAAAATTTTCAATAGAACACAAATCGAAATCCGCTTCACTCAAATTCTTTGATCAACCGGATTTGAATTTACAGAATCTGTCCCTCAATTTTACAGAAACCACACTTGTATTGATAAAAAAAATGAAACAAAGTTTTGTTATTACAAAAATGAAAAACAGAGTCTTTCTCGCCCATCCCTTAAGAATGATATCTGTTCAATTTTTAACATAACTACCCCCACTAATCTGAGCTTTTCGCTCCACAAAAGCCTCACCTAACTCTTCTCCTCTATCACATTAATTTTCTAATAATAGCTTAACATAAATCTTCTATTTATTAATAAATATCTTAAAAGAATCTCCTATCTCTAACTCTCACTTACACCTGTTCGAACAAATTTTATCACTAAATCTAAATAAAACAGTCTCCTTATTACAATAATAACAAACTATTTGAAAATAAAACCCCACAGTAACTAAAATTGACCAAACAGTAAATGAATTGTCAAGCCACAACATGTGAACATATTTTTCACATTGCTAGCTTATTCCAATGCTCCTGCATCAGAATCCTGGGGTAGAAAAGATTCATCCTTCAGGTTTTCTGGATTTATTCCATATCTCTGTAATTCAGCGGTTGTCAACCAACTGGAATCTTCCATTGGTTGCTCTTTCCACTTGACCAGATACTAGAAATATGTTTGTCCTCGTGTTTTCTTGAACATTCTTTGATCCAAGATAGCTTCCACTTCCTTCTTGGATGCTTTTGGTACCTGTTCTTCCCAATCTACAATTTGAATTTCATCAGTTGTAATTTCATTCTGCAATTCATTTTCTGCTTCTCTGAATGGATATAAGTCTGCAACATTAAAAATGGGGGATATTTCGATCCCTTCTGACAATTCAATTTCATATGCATTGGCTGAAAATTTCCTTTTAATTTTACAGGGTCCTATTTTCTTCAGTTTCAGTTTATTATAAGTCTTTGTAGGAAATATCTCTTTCCTCAAATATGCCATAAGAAAATCTCATACCTGAAACTCCTTTTCTCTTCTTTTCAGATCTGCTCTTTGCTTGTACCTCTTGCTGCTTTCCTGTAGTTTACCTTTGACTTCTTCATGTAGTTTCTGCATTTGTTCAACAAAATCTTCAGCACTTTCACTTCTAGCTTCTTGTTTTCCCAAGTCTCTA
>APFE030418376.1:11327-23395 GCA_000404065.3 Pinus taeda
TATTAAAGTAATTTAATATGAAAATTTTCAAGGAAAAAATTTAACTTACCTTTCAATTGCGAGAATTCATCGTTGAATATGTTGTTGATAGCAATGTAGCTACTCCAAAAATTCACGAGTCTTTCAACGAACTTCAGAAAGCGTGGATGTGATGTGAGTAATAGTGATAATGAAATTTAATATATATAAGTGAAATTACAGAGATGTTTTACTGTACGGTTAATGTGGGATAATTTGTTTTAAAATATTATAAAGTGAATATTGTAGCACTATTTTACAACGGGTTGAATGTGGAATTAATTTAGTTTAAAATATATTTCTAAAATCTTTAAAAAAAATCAATTGTTTAGTAAATATTATATACTTTAACTAATAAAATAATTAATGTACAAGTTGTAGTTTACAATTTTAATTTTAATGATTTATTTCATAAAAAAAAATTAGTTTACATTTTTTAATAAATTGTAGAATAAAATAATGAAAGTAAATAAATCTAACAAACATTTTGGAGTGAAATATTTTCACGAAACTTTTTTGACGGAAAATTTTTGGAGAGAAAATTTCATTTTTGAAGCTATATAATAACTTTAAGAGACTCTCCATTTGTATCATTCAACATCTTCTATTTGAAAGGGATGGATTGTTCTGATAGTGAAATTTCGATTTATACACCATCAACATCTTCATTGCGTAATAACTCTATTCATATTGATGAATATAGCGGGATTTTTTCCACTATGAATAGAAAGTCAATTCTTCCACTTAGTCCTGATTCTAAGGACTATGAGAGCAGCACTGGTGAAAGAGAGGATGGAGAATTTCAAATAAATAAAGAGTCACATATTCCACTTAGTCTTAATTCTAAGGACTATGAAAGCAGCAATGATGAAGAGCATGATGGTGAAATTCAAAAGAATGGAGTGTCACGATGTCCACTTAGTCCAAATTCTGAGGACTATGAGAGCAACAGTTTTGAAGAGCATGATGGTGAAGATCAAAAGAATGGAGTGTCACAGTGTCCACTTAGTCCTAATTCTGAGCACTATGAAAGCAACAGTTTTGAAGAAATGCAATTCTTCCACTTAGTCCTGATTCTAAGGACTATGAGGGAAGCACTGGCGAAAGAGAGGATGGAGAATTTCAAATAAATAAAGAGTCACAGATTCCACTTAGTCCTAATTCTAAGGACTATGAAAGAAGCAATGATGAAGAGCATGATGGTGAAATCCAAAAGAATGGAGTGTCACGATGTCCACTTAGTCCCAATTCTGAGGACTATGAGAGCAGCAGTTTTGAAGAGCATGATGGTGAAGTTCAAAAGAATGGAGTTTCATAGTGTCCACTTAGTCCTAATTCTGAGGACTATGACAACAACAGTTTTGAAGATCATGATGTAGAATTTCAAAAGAATGGAGCGCCATTGTGTCCACTTAGTCCTAATTCTATGGACTATGAGAGTAGCAGTGATGAAGAGCGTGATAATGAATTTCAAAAGAATGGATTGTCAAAGTGTCCACTTAGTCCTAATTATAAGGACTATGAGAACAATATTGATGAAGAGCATGATGATGAATTTCAAAAGTATGGAGTGTCACGGTGTCCAGTTAGTCCTAATTCTAAGGACAATGAAAGTAGCAGTGATGAAGAGTTGGATTAATTTCAAAAGATTGGAGTGTCACGATGTCCACTTAGTCATAATTCTAAGGAAGATGAGAGCAACAGTCATGAAGAGCATGATGATGAATTTCAAAAGAATGGAGTATCACAGTGTCCTCTTAGTCCTAATTCTAAGGACTATGAGAGTAGCAGTGATGAAGGACAGGATGATGCACTTAGTCCTAATTTTAATGAGTATAAAGGTAAAAGTGACAAATGACAAGATGTAGAATCTTCAATAAGTAAATAGTCACATTTTTGACGTAGTCCTAATTCTATGGACTATGAGAGTAGCACTGACAATGCACATGAGGAAGAATGTAGGACTGAAGAAGGGGAATGAAGAATATCCTCCAAGTCAATATTTGAAAAGAAGAGCTGATCATAGTGTGGATAACATTCCACTTAATGATGATGAAAATCCTTATACAAATGATGATCCAATGATAGAGATGTTGCCAAGAAATATTGTATCGAGGAGTAGGAGCATAACTTTTCATACCAATGCAAGTTGTTCTAGTTATAGAAAGGGTAGAGCAGAATATCTGACGAGAAGAAGTTCTATCAACGCTCTCATTTCAAGTGAATGTTTCCAAAAATATTGCTTGAAACATATGGATTTCAAATTTGCATTAGAAAGCAGGAAGATATA
Source organism: Pinus taeda (assembly GCA_000404065.3). Classification (NCBI taxonomy): domain Eukaryota; kingdom Viridiplantae; phylum Streptophyta; class Pinopsida; order Pinales; family Pinaceae; genus Pinus; species Pinus taeda. The sequence continues at coordinate 13,636 of APFE030418376.1, forward strand.
TTTGTCAATGAATAAAAGCATGCAGAATTCATATTTAGCTGGGTGCATGCAATCTACATTGTCAGGTTATGATTATCATAATAGGACTTTATTTATCTGTAGAAAAGCTTCAAAATGTTGCATTCGATTGGGAATTTTAGTCTCTCGAGAATTCAAGAAAATTTGGAAAAAGATCCCACTTTTTATTCAGAAGTACACCATAAAAGACAGTTTGGACCATTATCAAACACTGCAATTCCATGGAAAAAAGATATCTTTTCAAAGCATGGAGAGTGTATGCCAAATAGAGAGACAATACATATTCCAAATAACTTTTCAAGATGAGAAATCTACAACTTATACAAAGAATATGCAGAAGCTGTTGAGGGACATGGCAGGTTTATTACATATCAATATTTTGTGAAAGTATGGAAGAAAGAATTCAATAATGTCCATATTCCTAAGAAGACAAGGATGGGGATTTGCAGTACATGTTCTTCTCTTAAATAAAAAGGGACAAATGTGAAGGGTTAAAAAGAGGTAAGCATTCATAACTTTAACTCAATTTATTTTATGTTATGTAGATTTAATTGTCAAAGAACTTTAGGAGCATCGTGAACAACAAACAAACGAAAGGAAGAAGTTGTACAAGCATTGAAAGAAGTGTTATGGTAATCCAAATAAATATTTGGGTTTGATAATTGATGGTGTGGACCAGAAGAAAACACTTTTACCACATTTTATTCGCACACCCAAAAATTTACGAGAGGAAAATTTTATTCACTTTCACTTGGTTTTGTATGGTCTTTAATGGGAACATATTGCCAAGGGTGTACTTCACAGCTCCAAATATTCGTAATGATGCAAATCTGACCATAACCATAATTCATGATGTGATTTCTTATTGGTCTGGTAATATTCCTGAAGTTCTGTATCTACAATTGGACAACACTTGCCGTGAAAACCAAAATCAAGTTGTTTTTTAATATCTAAACATGCTTGTTGAATTGAGAATTTTTCAAAAGGTAAAGGTTGGTTTCCTTCTTGTTGGGCACACTCATGACCATATTGATCAGATGTTCAGTCATTTTTCAGTCACATTGAGGAGGAAGAAAGTTGGGAGCTTGCCATCACTAATTGAATGTATTAAGAAATCATACATGCCAGAGCCTACTTTTGATGTGTTGGAAGAAACTGTTGACATGCGAAGGTTTATTTTGGGATCATATGGTGAGGAGAAATTCATTGAACAACTTAATGACATTAGCTTCCAACATCAATTTCGTATCAAAAAAATTGATGGGAAAACACTAATATGGGAAAAGAAGTAATCAACTACTGCAGAATGGGCACCATCACCAGGTTTGCAATTTTTGATGTTCATTACAGATCATCCAATATTTGCATCAAAAGTATTGTTATTACAATCAGTTGGTGAAGTTCAATTACTTTGATTGCCTGGAAGAAATTAAAAAATGTATTAGATTTACATCTGAGTACTTTGACATTGCTGATTCAGTTTGGTGGGAGTCATTTTTCAATAATCAAAGTGATATCATTTCAACAACAACAAATGAAGATATACCTTTGAAAAATCCATTTATTTGGCCAAAAACTGTGTTGAATGAACATGAGGAAATAAACATAATTGAACAGCGACAATTTCAAGGTATTATTAATTCTTCACAAGCAGAGGAAAGAGAGATGTATATTGGTTCCAGAAGATCTCATGCACAACGTGAAGCCATGGAAGACCTTTACAAGGGTTTAGTACAGAATATTAAGGAGGGTTGCATGACTGTAGTGCTAGCAGATGGAGATCCCAATGGCTATCCATTCTGGGTTGATAAGGTTATAAAGGTCTTTACAGAAAATGAGGATGTTACAAGTGTTGAAGTACATTGGTATGCCACAAATACACACCCATTCAATGATGTGTATAAACCGGAGATGGTAGTTGACAAAAAATGGTGGAAAGAGAAAAAGAAAGGGTACAAATATAAATCGCCGCCGCAAAGACATATTAAAATTGGAGGATGTTGACATACTTGTTTATGAATTCAATTTAAAAAAGAGAGGAACTCTTCGCTTCAAGACGATGAAGATTCTGAAAAGGTTGTTACCAAAAGGAACAATGTTGAGATGGGAGTCTGCTGAAACCAATCGTAGATCTAGAGGAATTTTGAAACCTGAAATGTTGGGCATGCATGTGGACTCAGATGGGGCATTAGTTGATGAAAGAGAAGAATATGGAACATCTTCGTCAACATCCAGTCACTCATCTGAAGATGTGAATTCTGATGGTGTGTAAGAAAATATGAGTGGTTTTGAATAATTTTTTAAGACAGTTTATATAATTGGTGTATGCATCATATCTTGAAATAAAATTGATGATTTCCATATGGTGTTAAATGAGAAGTTGTGAGGCATTTTTATGTTGTTGTATTATATGTCTTAATTATGGTAATTTTTATTGTTTAAAATATCTACAATGCAATATTAAATTAGAGATATAATGTATGTTTTATTCAATATACAAATAACGATTTTTGAATTCATTCAGTAATGTAATTTGTTCATAATGTCATGGTTTTTTAATTTTATAGCTGAAAAAAATTCAATTTCTTTTGTATCTAGCATGTTATGGTTGAAAACATGTTGAATTTATACTTGGGAAAGAAAAATGATACTCTACTAAAAAAATTAATGTGTTTTTTTCCTCATAAACAACTTTGTTTGGCACATAAAAATTTGGTCTTACTAGCATTTTTTAAAAAGTTTAAAAATTGACCCTAAAAAAAAAAAGCATTGTTCCAGTATCATCACTTACGTTTTGAAGCTATATTTTGCATGAAAATCTCGAAGTAAATTTCGTAGTCACTAACATTTTTAAAACATGTTCAAAATTGACCCCTAAAAAATAAAATCATCGTTCCAATATACACACTTTTCATTTTTAGCATTGTTTTTTATGTTTTTTTGGGGGTTTTTGGCCAAAGTTCCCATTTTGAGTTTATAATTCTCGTTTCAAAGTTTACATAGTTTAATCTAGGTTAATTGTAATTTAACATTAAATTTTGTTTGCAATTATAGAATAATAACAATAATAGTCCTCAAAATAAAAAAAAAAATAAAAAAACTTCATGATAGAATGACTTTTTGACATATTCAAGCTAATTATGCATTTACAATCCAAATTTTAGGGCTTGTCCACAAGTTCAAAGACATGGAACTTCTACTGAAGCAATTGAAGCAGGAGCTCTTCAGATGCCACCACATTTTTTTTTTGTTATTGTTATTGGACTTTATGGACTAGAAGGTACATGAGAAAAATCTAACACTGTCGCTCACTTAAGTGTGCAGAGATCAAAATGAAAGTACCCCCAAACTTTACAACACTAAAATTATTTATTAATGTATAGTGTATGGACATGGCTGCAGATATCCTCTTCCTCAATGATCTGAAATAATTTGATTTTTCTCAAGACTTAGCCACCAAACTTGACACAATGAAATATTTTCCAAGACAAAAGAGTATGGGTGAGGATGGATATATGAGAAGCAAGAAAAAATATACATAAACTACCCTAAGGGGTAAACTACCCTAAACCCCTTATATGATATACAAAAATTGAATTAACTATACTTAAATAAATTAGATTACAAAGAGTTGAGCATCGTTAATAGCGATGAGATCATTGTAAGGAGCATCAAACTTGACCAAGGTACTGCATATTAAATATGAGTTGAATCGATTGAAGTTGATGGGAGAAGATATGGTCATAGGTTATTTGGAAAAAGTTAAAAGACTTGGTAGATCAACAAAACGCCATTAGTGTGACTATGAAATATGACATAAATGACAAATGTCATGAATAACTCAAGAAATTTTTTCAAAGGATGCATATCAACCAAAATCATCACAATGAAGTCAAGTGTTATAATCTTGTCTTTTGGGTTGATTCTAGTTTGACATCATTTATTTGGATTGCAAATTGGTGTCCACTATGCCCAAGCCAAAGTTTTCTACATACGAAACCTAACCATGTCATACATATGGCCATTCCTAAATAAAACATTAGTATGCCTTCTACACTTTCTAACAATTTGTCATGGATGATAGCACTTAAATCAATTAAGACTAATGATTCCATAAAAGAGGGTTGTATAAAGGCCATTCTAGCATCAACTTCTACACACAGAGTTGATATTGTTTCTTGATTGTAGACAAACCTAAACATATTTACAACGTTTATTAAGAGTGGCTAAGGTTTGGACAAATATTCTTGACTTTTTTGATGGTAGTGGACTATTCTGCGGTCATATCGGGAGAGAGAACCTAAATCCGAGAGTCGGAAGACTTCTGTCCCGAGATTAGGGCTCTGCCTTCGAATTTCTCCTGCACCTTCTTCATGGCCCAGATGAATCCTACTGACAGAATCCATGAAGAAGCGCGAGAGCAGGTGGTATTCTTTAACGCTACTCGCCATGAGCATGAACTGTGCCTGTTCGAAGGTCTACCGACATACACATGTAGCGGATGTAAAGAAAAGGGGGCCAACATTGGTTACAGGTGCAGCCTTAACGGTTCCTGTTGCTGCAAAGATTTCACTCTGCACGAGGCCAGTGCTACCCTGCCTGATGTGTTCCAACACCCGTTTCGGAGACTCTTCAAATTTCGCCCCAAAACACATCTGAGACATTACTGTGGGGCTTGCGGGGATGTGTTGAGAGGTTTTGTATTCGAAAGGCCTGATCATTTCAAGCTTCATCGCTTGTGTATGGTGCTTCCTGAGAAACTCCAGTACGGTGGGCATGCAAATCACCAGCTGAAATTTGTGACGGGGGATATGCAGGGGGATGCAATCGCTTGTAGTGCCTGTTATCAGACTATTAAGTCCAGTCATTGGAGATATCAGTGTGAGAAAGAGACCTGTATGTTTAGCGTGGATCTGAGCTGCACCAAAATAGATTTCTACGGATTCTCAGACTCAGGTATTGCCATAGATGCACCCATCAGTTGCAGCAACAGAGGGTTCATGTCTAAACCAGCATCTTCCGGAAAATGGGTAGCGGCTGCTTACCTCGAGGGCACCATTAAGGGACCTATAGAAACAGTAGAAAACATGACGCGCACTGTAGAAGAGGTTCAGGTTTCGTGTTCAGCCGCGGTCGAAGAGGAGAAAACCTCTACTGTGGCAAATATCGTGGAGCTTACAGGACCTGAAGGACGAGCAAAGAAGTCACTAACCACCCCTGAAGTCAAAAGGATGGGTTCTGCGATTCTCAGACGTTTGGACTTCGAGCCTGAACTGTTTGACGAAATGCCTGAGCGAGCTGAAACGGCCTGGAATGCCTATCTTGGCTCTGACTCGTTTCAGATCCAGATCAAGCTCCTCTCAGGCAAAACTTTGCTGCATTGGGTAGGCTCTCAGGATCATGTGAGGGACCTCACGCATGCGCTGGAACTTAAGCTGGGAATTCCATCGGAAGCTCAACGACTTCTCCATGAAGGTAAACAGCTAGAGGATCTTTACCCCCTTTCTTACTACAGCATTAACAGAAATGCCTCCATTACCCTTGCCCTTCGATTAAGAGGGGGAGCGGTAGGACAATCTTCCTCAGCCAAAGCATTCTCATACAAGGATGCTGTCCATTCACCGAGGCAGGAAAAGACAGTCCCAAGAGTTCAAGCCCCCAAACCTTTTCTGGTGGACAAACTTGAAGAGACTCCCTCCATTGAAATAATGCATCCATCATTGGATGAGAAAACCCAACATTTGGCAGAGCTTGGCATTATATGCAGATTCAATGGGTTGTGGCCACGGACAGCAGATCTCTACCAGTGGATCCACTCCAACTGGACCAACAATTGCAAGGTTCTATTATGCTCAAAAGGATTTTTCATAACAGTGTTTGCTTTTGAGGAAGACTACCAAACAGTTCTAAAAGCAGGGCCTTGGTTTTGGGGCTCAGCAGGTTTATTCCTCACCCCTTGATTCCCGAACTTCAATCCATCTTCGGCAATCATCACCAAGCTCCCAATCTGGGTCAGACTTCCTAATCTCCCAGCTCATCTTTGGCACTTTGCAGTATTCCAAGGAATCGGCAACACTCTAGGTCGCCTCCTTGACACAGACATCTCTAGAGGGGAAAAAGGCCTATACACCTATGCCAGAATATGTGCAGAAATAGATATCAGCAAAGGTCTTCCGGACAATATCAATCTCAAAATTGGTGACTTTCATTGGACTCAAATCTTGGATTACAAGAATACAGCTTTCCGATGCCGCAACTTCCATCTCACAGGGCATCTTCAGAGCTCTTGTCCCTCGAAGCCGGCCCCAAAACAGAAATCCAATCCTAAGCAGAAATCAAAAAGCTGGAAACCTCATGACCCTCCCCCCATGGACGATTTTGATTTCAGCTCGGATGAAGAGGAGATGAATGAGGAAGAAATGGAGACCAAGACAACGCAGGAGCCGTCCTCGGCTGACCCTGAGGATCTTTCTGTCCACCCAAGATCCCAGAAAAGAAATCATGGTTCCACCACTTCGGACTCAGATAAGGAATTCTCTCAATCAACCCAGATCATCTTGCAAATCACGCCAGTTCAGCAGTGCCCGCCTGAATGGGTCAAAGTCGGCAAAAAGAAAGAGAAAAAATTACGCATAGTTGATCGCTCCCATGTCGGGTAGTAACATTTGCTTTGTTTTGTTCTCCGGTTACAGTTGTGTACTTCTCTCTTCTCTTTGTTTTTAGCAGCCGAGGTGGATTGCATATCCTTTCCGGCTGCCTCTGTTCTTGTACTTCGTTTCTAGGAGCCGAGGTGGATAGCATGTCCTTCCGACCGCCTTTTTTCTTGTCTCTCTTGGTTCTGCCTGTTTCCAGGCTTGATTGTACTATATTTTCTTTCCTTTATTAATAGATTTAGTCTTTATCCAGCAAAAAAAAAAGAGCGGCTAAGGTTTGTTTATGCCTAGATATCCATCTAATAATGGACCAAAAAGAGTTTTCCAAGCTTCTAGATGATAGTCCCAATCTTCCTTTTCATACAGGGTCCAATGATATCCTTTAAAACTATAAAGGTTAATTATTTTAGAAACATTTACAATAGGTAATAGAAATGAATTCTAAAAAGATTAGAAGATAGATTATTTTTTCCCAATTAGTAGTTCTTGGTCCCAATGCAGCCTTGAACTCCAGATAGTCTATGAGAAAAGTGTAAAATCCACCAGGTTCTTTCATCATGGAGTTTCAAGCCATCCATTGTGCCCAAGAAACTACATAGGAAAATCCCTAATTATTCCCTAAATTTGTCCTCGTGCCATTGTTTAAATCTTATTGTCCCAAATCCAGTGGTGTGCCTCCTCTTTTAGAAAGTAGCACTACATGTCATCCAACCTTTATTTTGGTTCTTCTTTTATGCAATCATCTATCTTGACTTTCCTCCAATATGAACCCTCTATATTGAAATTCCATGTTTGGTATCTTACTATTATAGATTAGCATTCCATCCAATGTGGCGAATATTTCAACACAACAATATAACAAGCAAGAAAATAATGAGACTTTCTCCCTTTGCGTATAAATAAATTTTGTTGAAGCATTTTTTCCTTTTTGAAAAGTTAATGGACAAGAAGCCCAATGATATATAGACAAGTTAAATGTTCTTTGTAATAAATTGGAGGTTTTAATGAACAATGCAAATATCACATTTGAGTTTTTTGCATTTGAGATTAAATGTATTAGAGGAGAAAAGGGCATACATGTTGTGTATCTACAAAACAAGGCAACCTACAGAATTAAGGGTGAGTCATCCATTCAAATAAGAGGAAACTATCACTAATTTTGGTTGGATCATAACCTGAGATGAAATAAAATTTGAAGGCACATCAACTCCAAGCCTCATTGTGTTGACAGAAGAAGGGCCTAAAATTTTGGGAGTAGATTTAAAACTTATGCACCATGTTTTTTAAATATGGACATACTCTTATCGATTGATTTTCCTATCTATTTCTATTCCATGATGATAAAAACACAACGCATGAGTTTTCATTCAGAGGTATATGAATTTGTTTCTAAACTATGTTGATCTTCTAGTATTTCTTGGTTTTATGTATGTCGAACCTTTTCCTTTTTTCTTAGTAGAAAATTCCCAAATCTCTATCTCCTTTCATCAAAACAAGTTGTAATACTTCTTTTGTTATAAGCATCTCTTATACAAGCATATAAACCAAAACTATATGTTAATTGCCTTTCAATTCTTTTGATTCTTCACGTTCTACTAAATAAATTCCAATAGCTTTCTTGGTCCCTAGTTCCTTATTTTCTTAAGCTTGTCTTTACATGACACTACAAGCATAGGTGCACTACATGTAAAATATATCTTGACTAAATTATTTTCATGTGTATTCTCATAGTTTTTCTTATTCACTTGCATTATGCTTTCCTTTCAACTGTCATTTAGGGACAATTGCATCAGCAATGCTAGCTACACTGTGTTCAATAGACTCTAGTTTAGGAAAATAACTAAGAAACTCATCATCATCATGTTTGTTCACGTTAATAAAAATCTTGTCAACTTGAAGAGAATGTTCAAAGTTCCCACTAACTAGATAGTCCTAAAAATTTATGGATATTGTTAAAAAGACCTCAATGAAATATGCAAGTGCAGTTTCACCTACCCATAAATGAAATGGAGACCACATTTTTCACCATAGTTGGAACTTGGTTTCTTCAAAAATTAGAGCATGCATTATCCTCTAACTAAGAAACAAGTTGAGCCAATTTTTCTCTGACTTTGAATAAATCTACAGAAGCCTATAATGAGCTATCTGTTTTAGAAAATAAATTCATGTGTAATATCAACTATTAGTAAACAATGTAGAAACACTTGAACTTCTAAAATTTATTTAATTTTGTGCCTATAGTTGAAATTTGCGCAAGTATTTTCAGAGGGTAGAGCTCTACAACCCTAATGAAACTATGACAACCATGAAGTAAGCTCATCCGTGACCTAACCCTGTAACGGTTACTACAAAGCTTCATACCAAGGGGCTACTTACCAGGTCAGGATGACCATAGTTGCGGGGGAGCGCCCCCCCCCCTTCGAACCCGCTCCCGAAGCGCGCTCTGGGCAGGAGCAGCTCGGGAGCGGCTTGGGAGCGCGCTCCCTAAATCGCTCCCGGACGGGAGCGATTTTCCGGAGCGCGCTCCCTACCAAAAAAATTTCGCTCCCTGCCGATTTCGGGGAGCGGACCTAGGGAGCAGCCGCTCCGTCGCTCCAGGATCGATTTTAAAGCCCGGGAGCGATCGGGGAGCGATCACTCCCGATCGCTCCCGGGCTTTAAAAAATCGCTCCTGGAGCGATTTTAAGCTGGCTGGGAACGGGTCGGCGGAAAAAAATTCCGCGGACCCGAAAAAAACCAAAATTTTATAAAAAAAAAATTGTTTTAAAAGGCCCTTTGGGCCTAAAAACATTTCATTGCGAATGTTTGAAGAATTTGAAGAGCTTGAAGAGCAAGAGTTTGGAGCAAGGAGAAATTGCTGAAGAGCGAGGAGCGAGGAGGAAGGAGCGAGGAGCAAGCCTGCAGAGGTAAGTAAGTTAACAATTTAGCTAATCTAGCTAGTTTAATTTAGTTAGGTAGTAATCTAGGGAACTTAATTTAGTTTATTGAGTATTAAAATGATGAATTGCAATTAAATTAATAAATTAAGTTAATTAATGCCAATAAATGAAATTAATTTGCAGATTGTTGAATGAAAACCCTACAAACAT